>PISX010007776.1:7508-86759 GCA_004024625.1 Mellivora capensis
GAGGAAACGTTCCCAGACTCATTATGAGGCCAGCATAACCCTGACACCAAAACCAGACAATGACAACACACACACATACACACACACAAAATTACCGTCCATTATCCCTGATGAACATAGATGCAAAAATCCCTAACAAAAGTATTAGCAAACTGAATTCAACAATACATTAAAAGGATCATACGCTATGATCAAGTGGGATTTAACCAGGGATGGTTCAACATTTGTAAACCAATCAATGTGATATAGCACATTAACAAAATGAAAGTTAGTCACTATGATAATCTTAATAGATGAAGAAAAACCATTTGACAAAATTCAACATCTATTTATGATAAAAGCTGTCAACAAAGTGGGTATAGATGAAATGTGTCTCAATATAATAAAGGCCGTATATGACAAATCCACACCTATGTACTACTCAATGGAGAAAAGCTAAAAGCTTTTCTTTAAAATCAGGTACAAGACACAGACGCCCACTCTTGCCAGTTTTATTCAGTTTGGTATTGGAAGTCCTAGCCAGAGCAATTAGGCAGGAAAAAGAAATGAGACATACAAAGTGGAAAGAAACAAGTGAAAGTGTCACTATCTGGACACATGGTTTTATTATATATATAAAACCCTGAAAGCTTCCAAAAAACTGTTAGAATAAACAAATAAATACACAAAAATCTGTTACATTTTTAAACATTAACACCAAACTATCAGAAAGAGAGATTAAGAAATTTACATTTGCATCAAAAAGAATAAAAGAGTAAGAAGCTTGACCAAGGAGGTGAAAGATTTGTTCACTGAAAACTGTAAGGCACTGATGAAAGAAATAGAAAAAGATACCAACAAATGGAAAGTTATTCTGTGTTCATGGATTAAAAAAATTAATAGTTAAAATGTCCATCTCCCCAAAATAATCTACAGATTCAACGCAATTCCTATCAAAATATCCAATGGTATTTCTCACAGAACAAGAACAATCAATCCTAAAATTTGTATGGAACCAAAAGAGACCCTGAAGAGTCAAAGGCATCTTAAAAAAGAAGAACAAAGATGGAAGCATACCATTCCCTGATTTCAAACTGTATTACAAAGCTATAGGAATCAAAACAGCATAGTCTTGGCATAAAAACAAGACACATAGATCAATGGAACAGAATGCAGAGCCTAGAAATAAACTCATGCATGTACTGTCAATTAATTTATGACAAAGGGACCAAGAATATACAATGAAAAAAGGACACTCTCTTCAAAAAATGGTGTTGGGAAAACTGGACAGCCACATGCAAAAGAATGAAACTGGACCACTTTCTTTATACCATACACTAAAAACTCAGAATGGATTAGAGACCTGAAGCCATAAAACTCCTGAAAGAAAACATAAATGGCTAAGCTCCTTAACATTGGTCTTTTGTTTTTTGGAGTTTTTTTTTGGGGGGTGGGGTGGGTAGGGAAAACACCAAAGGCAATGGCAACAAAAGTAAAAATTAACAAATAGGACTACATCAAAGTAAAGGCTTCTGCACAATGAAGAAAACCATCAATAAAAATTTAAAAAGCAACTTACTAAATGGGAGAAAAGTTTTGCAAATCATATATTCAATGAGGGATTATTATCAAAATATACAAAAGACTTCTATAAATTTGTATGGAAAAGCCAATGCAATTTTAAAAAATGGGCAAATGATCTGCATACACATTTTTCCAAAGAAGACACAAAGATGGCCAACAGACACATAAAAAGACGCTCAACATCACTATTTATGATATCTATTTATCATACAAATCAAAGCCACAATGAGCTATCATCTCACATCTGTCATATTGGCTAGTATCCAAAGGACAAGAAACAAGTAGTGTTGGTAAGGATGTGGAGAAAAGTGAACCCTTGTGCACTAGTGATGGGAATGTAAATTTGTGCAGTACCTATGGAAAACAGTACGGAGGTTACTCAAAAAGTTAAAAATTGAACTACTATATGATCCATCAATTCCAGCACCTAAAGAAAATGAATATGCTAATTTGAAAAGATATATGTACCTCTATATCACTGTAGGATTATTTACAATACCAAAACATGGAAACAACCTAAGTGTTCATCATCAGGCAAATGGATAAAGAAACATGTGCGCGCGCACACACACACACAAAATGGAATATAGTCCTCATTTTAAAAAATGAAATCTTGACATTTATAACAACATGGGTGGACCTTGAAGGTATTACTCTAAGTGAAATAAGTCAAAGATAAATGCTACATGATTTCATTTATCTGTGGGATCTAATAAACAAAACAACTGAAAAAACAAAACTCATACATAGAGAACAAAAGATTGGTGGCTGCCAGAGGGAAAAGGGCTAGGGTGGTGGACTAAAAGGGTGAAGAGATTCAAGAGGTATAAGCTTATAGATTTAAAATAAATCAAGGGATTGTAATGCACACCATGGTGACTACAGGCAATAATGTACTGCAAACTTAAAAAGTAAGAAAGTAAAATCTTAAAAGTTCCTATCACAAGAAAGAAAATTGTAACTTTGGTGAGGGATGGTAATTAGACTTACTGTGGTGATCATTTTGCAATGTATACAAATAATGAGTTATGCTGTACACCTGAAACTAGTATGTTGTGTATCAATTATACTTCAATAGAATTAAATCAATACCATATTTACTTATTGTCTGTGACCCCTGGTTAGAATGTCAGCTCTGAGAAGGCAGTGACCTTTGTTCTGATGTATCCCAGGAACATCACTTGCCACATAGTAGGTGCTCAATAAATAGTTTTGAACAAATGAACTCTAGAGACCTTAGGCAAGTTTCTCTTCATTTGCCTACCTTCATTTGCCTTTCATGAGAGAGGGTTTTGTTGAGTTTGGTTTTGTTTTTAAGAATTTATTTTATTTTATTTTGTTTATTTGAGAGAGAGAGAGACAGAGCACAAGCAGAGGGAGCCGCAGGAAGAGAGAGAAGCAGGATCCCTGCTAAGCAAGGAGCCCAATGCAGAACTCGATCCCAGGACCCTGGGATCATGACCTGAGCCAAAGGCAGATGCTTAATAAACTGAGACACCCGGGCATCCCCATGAGAGATGTTTTCTAAATTTCAATAATAAGTAGATATAGCTATTTGAGAGACCAATTCTAAATGAAATTTCAAAAATTTCCATTCTTAACTAAGTTTTAAAACATTCAAGTTTACTTCTACACAAATTCTAAGTATCTAGGAAAAACCTTTTACCCAAGTAATGTTTCTCACAACCCCGCAGATTTCTAAACATCTGGAATTGTGTAACTATCCAGATGTCTTGATAAAAACAGCAGCAGCTAAAAATCCCAGCAACTGACTCAAATGCTTCCATCCATCATAATCTGTAATTTTGTTTACATTTACTAGAGTCACTAATAGGCAATGTAGGCTGCCAATGTTTCAGACCTCATCAGATGATGCTACCTAAAATTACGGAATTTTATACTGTCAGAGAAAGCAGATAGCTTGATGTCTTTAAAGTTCAAAAGCAGTATGAATTCAAAATAAGCCTTGAAGGTAGGTAACTGTAGATAGTCAATATATTCAAGGTCCCATAGCTGGATGAGCACAAATAAAATGTATAAAAAGGCAACTGTTGACTACTGCATTTTTCTTAATCAAATGCAACATTGCATGAATGCAATGAGATAAAAGAAATGTACAGCCTTTAAAGACACAAAAATAATGCTTTCAAAATAGAAATATTTATGTTCCTGAAATATGCTCCATAATTATTTACTGTTTTTTTTCTTTTTTTGTTATGCATAAGGAATGAAAAAGATAACATTTCTAAAGAATGTTATTGTCTGCTCCCTTAAAAGTTAGAATTCTGTTAGATGAACTGAAACAAGCCACACTAAGCTTGTCAAAATTCCAGTTTTGAGTAGCATGAGGCCCAGGGCCATAGTGCCTGTTATGTTGCTGATGACATTTTACCACTACAATTTAAATGTTGGCGCTAGGCTTCTGAATCTGTTTCCCCCTTTCAGTGTGACCATATGTTAGGTCCCATGAATTCCTGCATAGACGTGTTGAAAGTACACATTCCATGATGACTTCTGTATTGGTGCTGGGATAGCACTGCTGTGCCCTTGGCATGGTATGATCATAGAGAATGAACTTCCTCTAGCACCCCCCTGCATCAGGAAGGGAGCTAGAGGTAGTTCTTCCACCCCTAAATCATGCACTGATGGAGGTTCACTTTTTTGTTATATTCAACTAAGACTGCTGGTCAAGATTGCAGAAAGCTCTGGCTATTTAAAGCACAAAGATCATTCTGTCTGTCCCGTTGACTAGAGCGGAAGGTGGGAGTAAACAGAAACCACAATCAATTATGTGTTTCTTTTTGCCTCCTTGCAAAGGGTGGTTCTAGTTTTCACCATCTAGAGTTAGAAGAGGTGCTGTGCTTTATCTTGATCGATTGTTTTCAATTTATAATTACACCCATTTCTTAGTTCCTTCTTACTGCAAAGGGTAACCAGGTGGATTAAACTGGGACCTAGATTTATCTAAACACTCTGCATAAACTGATTATTTCAAATAAAAGTTACTTAAGAGACAGCTTGTGCAAGGACACTCAGATCTTCCTCTGTCTTCTTGAAAGCAGAAAATATAGCTTCTATGTGGAAGGTATCTCTCCCTGTTCCAGGAGGTAGAGATATATTTATTATAGAGATAGGGAATTTAGAGCTGAGAGGCTGCATAAACCACCTTGGTGACTTCTTACTAATCTACAACCACAGCCCAAGTTCTGTTTGGGAGCTTCGGCTAGTAGGGAATTCTAACATTTTCCTTGTCCTGTCAATTTCTTACTACTGTCTCTTTGCCCAAAAGTATAAAACCTGCCTGCCTTGGTCATCCTTTTAGGTCTCACTTTTATAATTGGGCCTCCATACACACATATAAAGGTGTGGCTTTTTCTCCAGTTTATCTGTCTCATGTAAATTTAATTGTTAGTCCAGCTAGAAGAACCCTAGACAGAGGAGAATTTCTCCCTCCCCTTGAATACTCAGTGCTATAGGATGTCAGGGTAGTGGATGAGGGAACCAGATCCTTCGCCTCTCTCCTCCCTCCAGCTTCTCCGGCTCTCCTCGGTTGCCTCCTTCTCTGCCTGCCTTGCTTGTATTTGCCCTGACCACTGCCCAACTTTTGATTTACCACCTAGCACTTGCTCATACTGGCTTAGTTTCTCAGCACCTGTCATGTGCTTCAGTGCCCAGCCCCTCTGCTACTTCTAGGATGTCCAATAAACCACTTTGGTACAATTCAAGCCACATAATGACCCTTCTGCAAATTAATAATTAGTTAATAAACATATGGCATGCTACAAACATGAATCTTTATTCAATAAAAGTAACAGCATCAGTAATGATAAAATGATGTCTGACATTTGCTATAGAGAATTTACTGCAGATAATTTCAATCCCAAACGATTAATCATTATCCTTCACCCTTTACCATGTCCTGGACTCCATAAACCTTTTTCAATTTTCCTCCATTATTAATCATAACGTCATTTGACAATGACCCTGAAAATTTGACAATGAATCTGACAATTTTCTGAAAAGCACATTTAAGTACTTATGACCACTTAAAGAAATTTGGTATTCAATTTTAACAGGTCTTGTCTTTATGCCTCCAAAATACAAACTGTTCTGTCAGAAATGAAAATATCTAATGATCAGCCGCAAAAGGATTAACAGACCCTATCAAGTTCCTACTTCATTTCATTCTTTGCTTTTTCTTTCTGTCTCTACTTAAATGTACCAGTAACTCCCTAATTAAAAGTGCTCCAGGACTCTGCTAACTACTGGGGACAGGAGACCAAATAAGCCATAATCTGTACCCTCATGAAACTCACGATTTACACAAGAGAAGAGGTATGTGCAAATCCATGGGTATCTGGAATGCTCGCTTTCCCCCAGTTCCCTAAGCACCGGCACCATGCCCATGGCAGAGGCCGAAGAGGAGAGGAGTGCCTGGTGAGACATCCTGAGGGCAGCACAGGTAGGGGCCTGGCTGAAGAAGAGATGAACAGAGAGGAGTAAGAGATGATGTTTGCCAGGTTCCTGGCTAATGTGACAAGGAAACAGTGCCTTTCATTTTAAGTAAGCATGCAAGGATACAGTTGCATGTTAAGTTCCAAAAGCCTGTGGGAATGCCTGAATGAACAGTATACCCTGATATTCATTAAGTTCATTCCTAAACACGCCTCATTTTTCGAACTCGTTAAATTTTTCAAATGTATTCCCTTTGATACCTTAAAAAGAAAATAGTGTTTTTTGTTGCCTTTTAAGGGAGCAGCGTAGGCCTGTATGCCTGAGGCAGGGCCAACTGTACATAAGTTCTGACCCATTTTGTTGTTGTTGTTTTGGTCTCAGTAACTACGGGTTAAATCACTTAACCTTTTTTTATATGAGGACTAATTTCCTTAATTTTATTAGTAGCAGTAACAAATATTAGTCAAGTGATGAGGCTAGAGGGATGAAACAAGAAAAGTTATTGAGAGCCCGGAGAAAATTTGTGGGTATTTGCGGGTTCCTTCAGGACTCCACAGGGTTCAAGCTGTCCACTCAAGAGCCCAGGCGAAAAGCCACAGCAAACTTCATAGCACATGCCACATATCCTAGGGCAGCCTCTCCCAAAGTGTGTTCTGGGACACTCTACTCTGGCAACAGCATCTCTCATCCCCACCCCAACCTCCAACCCTCTTGTCCACTCCATCTCCCATTACCATTACTCCCATAATTCTGTGTGAAATACTAGTGACCTGCCAAATTTTACAGCTTTACCTTGAATTCCCATGATACCACTGGATATGTTAGAGGCTACAACAAGCCCTAAAGTAGAAAAACTTGTTTGACTTTGAACCTAGTATATGTCCAGGAAAACCTGCCATCATATATTACAAGACAATATCCCACGGGGCTAATGTGTCTTGGAACATATTTTTGGGAAAAGTTGCCCTAGGATCCTTCCTGCCTTCTGACAGCTATAGGCTTGGCTATTCCCCCACACTTCCCCATCTCCACTACTGGCATCTGTTTCTGACTTCACCCTCATTTTGGCTGCCCTCATAACCTTGACTCAAATTGAGCTGAAATTCTAACCAGCCCTCAGCTCTTGAGGTAATGCTGCTGCCCCCAGCTTTGTGGCTGCCCAATCCCACAACACAATGTACTGACCAAAAAAGCAGCACTAGCAGCAGGCCCTGGATGTTTGAGTTCTGTAGTCTAAAACTAGAGTTTTAGAGCCCAGGTGAGATCACAATTCTCTAATTCTGCTAGTCCACTGTCTCTCCACCAGTCTCCTCCTCTCACCTGGAAAATCCCACAGCCTAGCAGACTTGAAACTTAGCAAACACAGAAAAATCTCCAAAGGGACTTTTTCCCCTTCAAAGTGGTTATAAAATAGGATGTAAAGTATTACAATAATTAACCATGCAGAGAACAGCAATACATAGAATCCTGTGGACAGTTTTATTTCATTGAGAAAAATATCCTAAGACCCCTGAGTATAAAAGCACATCACTCGCCTTTACTGCTGAGTCACAAACAGATCCAACTGCTCCTTTGCTCTGTGACCTCCCTGGGGTTTAAATCCCAAGATCAGGCAAAACAATGCATTTGATAGGAAGCTTGACTTCTTCCTGAAGACCTATTACCCATATACCAACAGGGAATTAGAATAGGCTTATGCTCCCTGAAAAAAACCTAGTTTTCAAAATGGACTTTTCTCAACTGATTTGTTCTCTAGACAGGAAGAAGCATTGGATAAATGCAGTACAATGTATAGCTTCAGACAGGGATACATTGATGCTAAGATACATATCCTTCAGCAACATACACACGTTGTTTCCCTGAATGTCACAAAAATATTAACAATCATAACTTGGGATTTCCTAATGCTTTAAAACTTACACAGTATACAACAGATACGGTTGACCATAGTAGTAAAAAAACATAACAACATTGTTTATTCTGAGCCAAGTATGCAGAATGTGAGGCACTTTATATGCATCATTTCATTAATTCCTCTCAAGAATCTAATGAGATAAAGGCAGGCAGGCATGTTGTGTCCATTATGAAGGTGGTAAATGGAGGCAGTGATAAATGGAAGTGGTGGTTAAGTGACTAGGCTGATGTGAGAGGTCACATCTACACAGAGTTTGTAAACACACTCTGGACAAGGACTCTAACTCATAATTCTTTGGCTTTCACTAAGATCATCAAGTGATTGCATCTGTTATATTCCAGCCACTTGCCTTGATCCTATGCCTCCATTTCAGCCAACACTCTGTAGGCAGGAGGTTCAAGAAATCCCACTTAAGGGCTGCCTGGGTGGCTCAGTGGGTTAAAGCCTCTGCCTTCGGCTCAGGTTATGATCCTAGGATCCTGGGATCGAGCCCTGAATTGGGCTCTCTGCCCAGCAGGGAGCCTGCTTCCTCCTCTCTCACTGCCTACTTGTGATCTTTGTCAAATAAATAAATAAAATCTTAAAAAAAAAAGAATGTGAATTTTGATTTGGGGTAACTAAACAGATCAAGACAGAGTTCCAGACTTCTCTGCCTCTCCCCTGCTTTGACCTCCTTGTCACTTGCCCTTCAATTTTTGAGATTTCTCATCTTCTACTGAGGCCAAGAAGGCCACTCCATTATGTACTTTTACACATTTTCTTTGAGTACCAGTGGGCGTATCTCTCAGGTTCCCTCCATGACAGTCCAGTCCTAGTCAGCTTGGGGCTGCTCTGTGGTTCCTGATATACATGACTCAGACTCTACAAGGAGAGGCCAGGAAAGAGCTCATGAGGCACCTTCCCATATATCTCACCACAGTTCACCTTCAGCATCAACAGAAGCATGTAGGACAGAGATCTCCATGTTCTCTGAGGTTGGTAAATAGTGGTAAAGCCAAGAGTCACACCAGGGCTTTAAATTCCAAGGGCAGTGCTCTTTCCACCACAGCTAGGGTCAGGCCCATTTGTATTTTGTACTGCAAATGGACTCGTGATCTGAAGAGCGATTTCCAGTATTTGCTCTGTTTTGCCAAAGACTCCACTCACCACATACAAGCATGATAGAGATCTTAAATCCAAATGAATTAAAATATTGTTCCGAGAAACTAAACATATTCTTTAATCACTAACAATACCCTATTTATTACAAAACCAAGTTTAAGAAATACTTTTTAAGAGTATTATGCTAAGCAAAATAAGTCAGAGAAAGACAAATACCATGATTTCACTCATATGTGGAATTTAAGAACAAAACTAATAAACATGGGGGAAGGGAAGGAAAAATAAGATAAAAACACAGAGGGAGGCCAACCATAAGAGCCTCTTAACTACAAGAAACAAACTGAGGGTTGCTGGGGGTGGGGGGATCGGCTAAATGGGTGATGGGCAATATGGAGGGCACTTGATGCAATGAGCACACTGGATGTTACATGCAAGTGATGAATCACTAAATTCTACCCTGAAACTAATAATACACTATGTTAACTAACGTGAATTTAAATTTTTTAAAAAGAAAAGAAATGCCTTTTTAGAAATAAAGTCTTAGAATCTGCTCTAAGAAATTAGGATAATAAATGTCCTCAGAGCAAATCAGATCCCTATTCACTTCAAGAATTCTACCAAACCCAGCAATTACAGCCTGCCACAGACTTCAAAGAACAGAAGTGTATTTCTTCTCCATAGCTGGCATATGTGCCAACTTTTTCCCCGACTGGAAGACTGGTTACACAGACTGGTTGAAGATAATAGAAAAAAGTTTAAAAGTTGCATGTATACCTTAATTCAGTAAGTGTGTACTTAGCACCTTGCAAGAGAGGGCACTGAAACAGGATCAATGAGTGCCAGTGGAGTTATCAGTGTTTAGGGTCACCAAGATCCTCACCCTGCTCTCAACTAGGAAGTTTAAAATGCCCCTGAATCAGGGGGCTACAAGCTACAGCCCACAGATCCCTCAGTGGGAAAATTAAAATAAACCTGAACTCAAGGTCTGCAATCCACAGCTCACAGAGCAAATCTGGTCCACCACTTATTTTTGTCAATAAAATTTTTCTGAAATATAGCCACACTCATTCTTTTACATACTGTGTATGATGCTTTCTCACTAAATTGGCAGAAATGAGTAACTGTGATGGAAACCCTGTGTTCTGCAAAGCCTAAAATACATATAATCTGGCCCTTTGCAGAAAGGGTTTCCAGACCTTGACCTAAGTAATCAAGTCAACAAACTATGGATTAGTGGTGTAAGTGCTGTATAACACTATTATTCGTACACACTGTGTTACGTTAGCACTATAATTTTCCAGAACCACTCTTGGTTCTGTACCCAGATAGCAATGTGACCTCTTTGAGTAAAAACTTCTAGGTCTCAGGAAACTCATTAATGGCATCATAGCACAGTTGATCTAACATAGTTTATCTAGCACATCTGGGCTTACAGATGACTTTGGGGTAACCTAATAGTGCTACATGGTATGATCTTTACTTTTTTATTGATCTAAATCCCACATGCTTACTATGTTATTAATTCAGTTGCCTTCCTAATATTTTTAGTAAAAATTATCTTCCCCAGCTATCTACTGCATGTTGAACTAATAAACCAATAGGTCATGCTCTTGGTCAATAGTGCTCACCCATGAATCACCTCTGGAGCTTTAAAAAATAAAACCTGCAATACCTGCACTGAATCCCAAGTGAATGAGATCATTGGGAGGGGTGCCAGATAGCTATGTTTTATTTTTGTATTTTTTAAAGATTTTGTTTATTTGAGAGCGAGTGAGAGCAAGTGCAGGGGAGGAGCAGAGGGAGAAGACAACTCCCTGCTGGGTAGGGAGCCTCACTTGGGGCTTGATCCCAGGACCCTGGTATCAAGACCCAAGCTGAAGGCAGACGCTCAATCAAGCGAGCCACCAGGTGTCCCAAAGTATCTGTGTTTTGAAGTGATTGCAAGGCACAAAGTTGAGATCCACTGTTTCTGATATCATAACAGGCATAGATCAAATTAGTATTTTCACTGGAAGCTGTATGAAATGAATTTTTTAAAATTTTTAGCTGTTAAGCTAAAGTTCTACCGAAATTGTATCATAAAATGAAGATACCATGTGAAATTTTAATAGAAATGATTTAGGTTCACAGCATCAATTGGCTATTTAAGGTAAACCCAAAATTTAATCTTAAGAATGAGGCTCTCTTTGCTATATGGTAGATAAAGTAAATTATCTGATTTTAGAATCTACTCCTGAGGGGCGCCTGGGTGACACAGTCAGTTGAGCATCTGACTCTTGGTTTCAGCCTGGGTGGTGATCTCGGGGTCATGGGATTAAGCCCCATGATGGGCTCTGTGCTCAGCATGGAGTCTCCTCGAGATTCTCTCTACCTCTCCCCCTTCCCAATCTGTGTGCATGCACATGCTCTCTCTAAAATACCACAAAACACCAAAAAATCTAGACATCCTCTGTATATTTGAAAAGGTATCAATTAGAAGCTTGAGAATTCAAAAGAGGGAGATTATTCTGGCCAAGTATGGAAAGCCCTGCTATGAAAGGAGACTTCTAAAACAATAAAATTAAAAACTTTTATTGACTTCAAAAACTCTGAAAGATATAAAAACAGATGTAAGAAAAGAACTTGAAGAGCAAAATAAAGTTGTTTTTTTCTAAGAGCTATAGCCAACTCATTTATTCAAGATGTCTGGTTTATAGATTAACCAGAATCTTGGCTTTTCCTCTTCCTTCTACCCACTGCCAAACTATTTTCCATTTATTCACAATAAATTTATCTGCAGATCCAGAAAGAAGAAAATCAAACTGGCCAGTGTTGCATAACGTTTGACAAGGATGTTGCTAAGACCAAACAGAATTCTTAATTATCTTGATCATAAGCAACCCAAAACTGACTACTATTTCTCTTCACACACACACACAAAATCATTTTCATAAGCAAATCCTTCTTGACTGTGCTTATTTTAATTCTGTACCTGCTTTTCTGAACTTGATTTCTCTAAAACTGATTTCCAGCAGCTAAAACCTTCCAGACTAACACTCTTTATTAACTAGTGTCTGTAAGCTTCTGCCTACTCCACATTGCCTCCTTAAAATTACTTCTACTTCTACTTCTCAGCCCACTGTCTTCCTACACTCCATTTTGCAGTTATTGACACTGTTCATTCAGTTTTCAAGCCTAAATTTAGCTTTATAGTAATCATGGGTAAAAATGAACTCTACCAGGGCACCTGGGTGGCTCAGTTGGTTAAGTGTCTGCCTTTAGTTCAGTTTATGGTCCCAGGTCTTGGGACTGAGCCCTGTGTCGGTCTCCCTGCTCTGCGAGGAGTCTACTTCTCTTTCTCCCTTCCCTTTCTCCCTGCTTGTGTTCTCTCTCTCTCTCTCTCTCTCTTTCAAATAAATAAATAAAATCTTAAAAGAAAAAACCCCACCAATAAACCTACAAAATAGGAAAAGCTCCTCGGGGCCAGCAAGTCCTTCATCCTGAAAGTTACTTGTTTAAACACACTAATACAATCACTATAGTCCAGGACACCAGCCAGACCTGCTGTGGGAAACAAGGCTAATGTTTATCTGGGAAGTGTATTTTTTTTCCTAAGAGAAAAGAGGGTAGATTAGTAACAGGGCAAAGTTTTGACGTGATTATTTACTTTTGTGACTATGAGAAAGTTACTTACCTTTATAAATTTTTTTAAAATTTCTTTAAATTTATTTATTTGTCAGAGAGAGAGAGAGAGCACTGGCAGACAGAGTGGCAGGCAGAGGCAGAGGGAGAAGCAGGCTCCCTGCCAAGCAAGGAGCCCGGTGTGGGACTCGATCCCAGGACGCTGGGATCATGACCCGAGCTGAAGGCAGCCGCTTAACCAACTGAGCCACCCAGGCGTCCCTACTTACCTTTATAAATGAGAGAAATTTTTACTGCTGTATGTCATTGCTTGGGTATGGGTCACAGGTGGGTAGTATGGAGACCTCAACATTTCTATTTGAAGAGTGGCAATTTTTTAAAAATCTGACAAGGTAGGTGGCTTTTCTACAAAAAGGTTTGGAGACAGTCCTTAATCTCTCCCAACCCGCTTTTTAAAAAATTTCACTACCCTTTCTTTTAAGACAAACATTAATATAAATACCATTTTACTAAAAATTTAATATTTAACCACTTAACAAGTTAGGTATTTGCTTTCCCTGCTATGTAATCAGACCAGCAGGCCTCGCAGTCTTGTATTTTTCCCTGGCTGGGTTCTAGAGCAGGAGCACAATAGCACTGTGTGTTCAGCTTCTAACAGTGTAGGGGATTGTTTCAGTCATGAAAACTTAAAAAGCAAATATTCCATCTAGCTTTTCTATTATTTCCTCCCCCCCCCCCTTACCGGCTGACAGAGGAAGAAAGAAAAGTAAGACAATTCACCAAATATAACCACTTTTCTAGTTCTGAATTTTAAAATTGTATTATATATGTCATGTTTAGTTACATCTAAGAGGATTATTCCTACAAAGACCAAATTTATTTTATTCATTCCATGGTATAACCAATCTTATTCCTCCCCTAGCTTAAAATCCTTTAACAGAATTGCAAGACCCATGGAAAAAACTCTAATTTGCATAAAAGGCTCTTCACCATCAGACATCTCAGCATTAGACATCTACCTATAAAGGTTTCATGTCTATCTACTCACAGCCATACACAACCCACCACTCTAGCTTCGAGAACATAATTATATTCTTTTCCTATGTCTCTCTATTTTTTGCCTATGTTGGTTCCCTTAGCTTGAAAGTCTTTTATCATATTAATCTAGTTCCAATGTCACCTTTTTGAGGAAATTTCCTTGAATCAGTCAGTTGTTCCTCCTTTATGTTCTCCAAACACATATTTTGTATCTATATTATTACATTTGTCAGGCATAGTCACTGCTTTTATCTGTGTCTGGGTAGAGGCATACTTAAACTTCAGTGAAGGCAAGAACATAAGAAGGTTTTTAGAACTGGGTCTAGTGAGGGGCTCCTGGGTGGCTCAGTCAGTTAAGCATCTGCCTTCAGCTCAGGTCTGGGACCCTGGAATCCCAGGGTCCTGGGATAGAGTCCCCCATTGGGCTCCCTGCTCAGTGGGGAGTCTGCTTCTCCCTCTCCCTCTGTCTGCTTCTCCCCTTGCTTGTGCTCTCTTGCTCTGTCAAATAAATAAGATAAAATCTTAAAAAAAAAAAAAAAAAGAATTGGGTCTAGCAAATACATTAGTACCCTGCCCCACCCCCAACCTTATCCACAGAGGATATTAAGACCTTAGGTAGATGCCTAAAACTGCAAATGGTACTGAAGTCTATATTTACTTTTTCCTATAGATACATACCCATGATTAGGTTTATTTGATACATTAGACACAGACAAGAGATTAGCAATAATAAGATAAAACAATTATAACATACTATGCTAAGTTATGTGACTACGCTTGCTCTGTCTCTCAAAGTATCTTATTGTTCCACATTCACCCTTCTTCTTGTGATGATGTGGAATGATAAAATGTCTGCATGATGAGCTGATGGGAGGTGAATGACAGTTACTGTGACATACTGTTAGGCTACTACTGACCTTCTGACGACACATCAGAAGAAGGATCATCTGCTTGTGAAACCCTGGGTGAAGGGGGACTACTGTACAGTTATATTCCCTATCCCTAAGCATTTGTCCTTAACATTGTCCTGTATCTAAATAAGTTAATGAATTTTAGAATAAATTAGTATAAAAATATCTTTACTAACCATTTCATTCTGTATTTTGCTATTTTCCATTCTAAATTAGCAACCCTGACAGAAGTAAATCAAGAAAAAAAAAATTTATTGGGCAATGTTAAAAGAGAAAAACTGGTGATATTCTTTATAAATTGGTAACTTCACCAGTTCAATAGTCATTAGAAGGCTTATATTTACAAAGTCACAGAAATAATCATTTTTAAGTATATAAAGTCAAGCTTTATATACTTTTCATTATATTCAAAATAGATTTCATATTTCTAAGTAATGAAACATATCATTGTTATTACTCTGATAAATATATTATTGTATAGCAAATAATAGTTCATAGAATTTAACTCCTGGTTATAAACTTTAAAATGCAGGTCAATTTCCAATTATCCAGATGAATTTGGAAAGAAACTGGATGAAGTATAAACCCATAAATAATTCTCACACTTTAATCCATGTATTGGCTTTCTATCCCCTTTAAATCAAGCTTTACAAGAACATATTAAGAGGAAACATTTCTAGATTGTTTTATCTTCATTCTTTTCTTATTTTCCTCCTATGGGAGAATTTCAAAGTTAAATGCCTTAAATGCAGAAGGAAAAAACAAGAAAAAGAAAGTGGGGAAAGCACATCCTGAATATGTAATAAAACATCTTAAACATTTTATTGTCATCTTGCCATAATTTTCTCCACACAGACAAATGGTTCCCCAAATTTCTTGGTCTCATACCCCAAAACTTCTCCCATCTATTTTCTCTAACAGAGCCCTGTAATTCATAACTCAAAACCACTTACTCAACCCAGCCATGACTTCAGTGTCACTCTCCCTTTTTCTCTGTTCTTTATAACAGTGATCAACTTGGCCTCCAGACTTCCAACAGACACTCATTACTCAGATTTTGCTTAACAAGAAAGACCAGGAACTAATAAGCAGAATGTTTACTCTATGAAAGCGAACTGAGGGGAAGAAATGGAGAATACTATAAATATGTATGTTTAATTTATTAACTTCTTTATACTCCTGTTCATTTAGCTTTAAATTTCCTAACAGAAAAGGTCACAAGTATTGGAAATGTACTCAATCATTTAACAAATATTAACAAAGCACCCAGTATATTATCAGTCACTATTCTAGGCCCTAGAATAGGCCCTAGAGCCGTGAGCCACACAATAAAAAAAAAAATACATTTATATAAATGCTAGGTGGCATAAAGAGCTACGAGGAAAAGAAAGATGAATAAAGGAGACAGAGGGCTGTTAGGTGGGGCAGTTCAAGGAAAGCTTCCCCAATCAGATGACAGTTGAGTGGACCTGAAGAGAGTGAGACACACAAATATTTGGGGCATTAACATTCAAGCAAAGGATAAAACTACAAAAGTCCTAATGTAGTAGCACAGTAGATACATTCAGGAAGAAATGAGACAAGGGGGAAACAAAAAGAAAGACAACATGGATAGCTAAGAATGAGCAGGGAGCATGTGGCATCGAGGTCAGAGTTAACAACAGAGGCTGACATCAGGACAGGCAGGACCTGGTCAGTCGCTGAGAGGATAGGGGCTATCCCTTTGACAGAGCTGGGAATCCGCAGAAGCACTCTAAAGCAGAGGAGAGACCATGATCTGTTTTCCATTTTTTAGAAAGATTTTATTTATTTGTCTGAGAGAGAAAGAGAGAGAGAGAGTACAAGCTGGGGGAGTGGCAGGCAGAGCAGGCAGAGGGAGAAGACTCCTCACTGAGCAAGGAGCCTGATGTGGGACTTGAAACCAGGACCCTGGGATCATGACCTGAGCTGAAGGCAGGTACTCAACCGACTAAGCCACTCAGGCGTCCCTGTTTTCCATTTTTTTTTTAAATTTATTTATTTGTTAGAGGGAGAGAGAGTGAGCGAGCACAGGCAGACAGAGTGGCAGGCAGAGGCAGAGGGAGAAGCAGGCTCCCTGCCGAGCAAAGGAGCCCGATGTGGGACTCGATGCCAGGACGCTGGGATCATGACCTGAGCCGAAGGCAGCCGCTTAACCAACTGAGCCACCCAGGCGTCCCCCTGTTTTCCATTTTTAAAGGAGCACTCAGGCTGCTGCCTGCAGAACAGAGTCCAGGAGGTCAAGGACAGATAAGTAGTAATTGGAATAATCCAAGGAAAGCTTGAGTGTGGCTTTAACCTGTGAAGCAGTAGGGGAGATATTAAAACTTGGTCAGTTTGAGGTCTCTTAAAGCAAGATCTGTTGACAGATGGGATGTAAAAGGAAAAACACTGAAGGAAGATAAAGGTCTTTGGCCAGAGCCTAAGAAATAAGAGTTGCAGGGCACCTGTGTGGCTTGGTGGGTTAAGCCTCTGCCTTTGGCTCAGGTCATGATCTCAGGGTCCTGGGATCGAGCCCCACATCAGGCTCTCTGCTCAGCAGGGAGTCTGCTTTTCCCTTCCCCTCAGCCTGCCTCTCTGCCTGTGAACTCTCTCTCTCTCAAATAAATAAATAAAATCTTTAAAAAAATCTCAAAAAAAAAAAAAACCAAAACCAAAACAGAAGAGTTGCTACACAGTGACATGGAGAAGGCCATATTGACTTAATGGTGGGGGGGTTAGTTAAAAAAAATCTTGGGGGTGCCTCAGTGGCTCAGTCGGTTAAGCATCTGATTTCGGCTCAAGTTGTGACCTCAGGGTCCTGGGATTGAGCTCCATGTGGGGCTCCATGCTCAGTGGGGAGTCTGCTTCTTCCTCTCCCTCTGCCCTTACCCCACTCATGCACATGCATGTGAGAGCATGCCCCTGCTCTCTCTCTCTCAAATATATAAAATCTTTTTTTTTTTTTTTTAAGAAAATCTTGTCTGTATTCATTCTCTAAGAGGAGAAGAAGGGGTTTTCCCCAGGCCAGGTTTTAATAACCACATGTAGAATGACCAACCTCCCAGGCTAACACTATTTTCTTCCTCGTAGGCATTTTCCTTCTGAGCTTCAACATAGGACCAACCAACTATAGACCCCTGCTCAATTAGCAGAGGGCGAATAATCTTAGAAGGATCTGATCTAAACAGGGCTTAGAGGTAATGTGGTAGGGGACAACTCAGAGAATTACAGAGTAAAGACCTTTAAAAATATATTTCAGGCCAGTAAAAACTGGCTCCCTATCTTATAAACAACAAAGAACAGAGAGTAAAGATTATCAGAGGGCGGATCAGAAAAGGAGTAGGGATAAGGTCTACAGGCAGCAAGGAAAAGACCTTTTTATTTATTTATTTATTTATTTAATGGTATTCTAGTGTCTAAGGAGAACTGGGAAAGTTTAAATCTTACTCTTGGATCACAGTGTAAGTTACATATATTTTGGATGACTACAAAATGAAGACCATATTATCATCCCTGCAAAGATTAAATAATACTTCCTACTGGGTGCTCCACCTACTACTTTTTACTTTTGTTTCCATGTGAGTTTGCCTGTAAGTACAGGTTTTGTAGCTAAAAGGAGATAAAACATTTACAAAATAACATGTACACTAAATATGCATGCTTAAAATGTTTTCTTAGACAACATAACAGCAACAAAATAAACCACTGGTGGGGACAGGAAGTGCTCTATTACTGTCCTTTCAGTTTAAAAGCCTTAAAAGGAGCTTCTTAAGGCTACATTTCAGGTCACTCACTATGGGGAGATGTCCATCGGAGCAGAAAATTCTAGTAGTTCTCTCTCCATTTAAGAGTTGTCTTCCAGGAGGGAATATCAATTCCCTCTAATCATCCCTAACTGTATGACAATGGAATGAGAAGTGACAGAAGCTATTTCAAGCAAAGAGAGAACTTCAGTCACGAAGAAAGAAAATACTTCCCTATTGTCACTTTAAAAAATATTTTCGTATTTGGAATATGCTGATAAACCACGAAGAGAGGACACAAATTCTGAACTTACTTATGCAAGAAGAGTAGAACCCCCACAAAGGAATCAAGGCTTCCACCCAGATGATGGAGGGACCAGGGGCAGGCACCGATTGGGCTCCTTCCTCTCTGGACTACTGGAACCTGGCAGCAGAGCCAGCCAAGGCTGTGCAGTTCCAGAAAGGAGCCTCAGCTTCCCTGCTTCAATGCTATGACCAAACCCGCCCTCAGGCTTCCACACACAGTGCAAACCCCAACGAGCCGGCGAGAGGCAAGGAGTCAGAGGGAAGAGAATCCCGGTAGCTGTGCAGGCCAGCCGCTGTAAGGTGCAGCCCACCTGGCTCAGCAATGGACGTATTCTTTAGGAGGGGTTCTGTCCATGCAGAAACAATGGGAATATTAGCTGCACAAAATGAACCCATTTCAGTCTTAAAAAATATTTTTAGCAGAAATTTCCTGTCACATGATTATATTTCTACCACATGGTAGAATTTCATTCCTCTTTGAATGTCAATTTCCCATGTATATGCTCTCTGGAATACTGGAAGAAACAACAGGGGCCAATACCTCTAACAATTTAAAAATACCAAACCCATGCCTATTTCTACAATGTTATCTAAAATGAAAAACCCAGAACACTCAGTCCCCTGAACTTCACCAAAACGAGCAGACTGGGGTGGTGGGTGGGGGTGGGGGAGGGGGGGTTTGACCACAGTGCTGCTCCATGCAATAACTCTAGGAAAGGATCAGTGGTAAACATTTGTGAGCTTTGTTCACACCAGAAACGGAAGAAAAAAGAAAATTCTTGCTTTCTCTGCATTCCTCTCCTTACTGACTCAATTTTCAAACTGTTCTAATGTTAGTAAGAATGAGTCAGAGAAACAGAACTTAAACAAATTTGTACTTTGCAAACCCAGAAGACGCCTGTTGGAAGAGCCATAGTACATATTTTAATGTTAAAGTTGAAAAATAAAGTGAACCTTATTCTTAACATTGAAACAAAACTACACTCTGCACTTGTATGCCCCTCGGCATGCTGAATTATCAATTGATCACACAAACTCTAAAAAAACATTCTTAAGATACACTAGAAAATGAAACCACTTACCTTGATCAGTGGACATGACTTCACATATACTGCTAATCTACTCAGGTTTGACAAAATATTTGCCTTTACTCTTTTAATGATCATGTGATAAAATCTCATTCCTGGCTTAAAGCCTTTGGTAGACTGGAGATCACACACAGGCCAGCCAGGAGCCCCACCAGGACACTGTTTACTTCACGGCATTCTTAGACCTTACGACTCAAAGACAACCTCATGCATAATATGCTACACCTCCCCCAGAGGAAGGGCTGCCGCAGTGCTGTTCATGAGGCCAAGTATCTGAAGATGGGGAGACTTCTATTTATCATGGTAAAAGAAACAACAACGGAGGCACATGGAAGCTCTGAGTGAACTAGAAATACGTTTGGGAATAGGATGATGGTTTGTAAACTAATTCCTTAACTATTAGTAATGTTCTAAAAAAGCCAACATGAAAACTGTTTCCACTTTAACTGGGTCCATGCCTTGGACTGAAGAGGTTACGGATCCAGGATTCACAGGCTTCAGATGTTAAAAATGTCACTCTGAATGATCACCAATGTTATTCTGCCACTTCGACCTTCCATTTTAGCACAGCTCATTGAGCTTGGTGAGTAAATACTACTCACAGATTTCCTAAGGAAACCAAATTGTATAGGTGATTTCAGAATACTTTTTAACTGGTATAATATTTATTTTATAATTTTATAATTTATATATCTTTTTTATATTTATATATCTTTATAAGTGTGTATCATTCAATAAATGCTTTAAAAATTCCTGATCCCCTGAAATATCAGAAAATATCAATGAAGATATTTATAAAATCACAATGAAGTAACAGGTTACACAGACATCACTCTCATGGTTGGAAATAATCTCTCTAATCCCCTCTTCAGGGTGTGTCCACACACAATCGCTGTCACCCTCCAGTTGCATCAAATTACCTGGATCGTGTTTTAAGACATATGTTGCCTAATCCCATCTCCAGAGTTGAATTCAGGAACTCTGTGGTGGAGCTCCCAAGTGACGCAGACACAGCCAGTCTGGGACTGCACTTCAGGGACCACACTTGGAGAGCTAATGGGGCAGAGACTTGCCTGTCTGGACTCTTGACTCACTCACTGATGGCCTAAAGCTCTGGGTCACTTACCCCTGCTTAGGAAACTCTCAATGTCTGGACAGGAGCGCAATGTTCAGGACGAGGTATGACGGGCTATGTATTCGTTCAAATGAGACTCACAGTAACCGCCACCTGCTCATTAGGAAGTGGGGGTTATCAACTTAACTCTTAATAAAAATAGGTTTTACAACTGATCTAAAAAGAAGAGATAATTAGAAACATGGAGAGAAGGAGTCAAAGAAAGAAGAAATCTGAATTGTCTTTTATTTCCTTTGCAAACTCCACCCATGGATTTGAATTTCACTGTGGCAGGAAAACTGTCTATATTTGATTCCAAGACCACTTAACCTTGGCAAATTTCAGTAATGTAAAAAACAGAACATTTCCCAGTCATAAAAATGCCCCAATTTCTGTGCTTTCTTAGCTTTGATAGCAATGTTTAAATTGTAAATTCAGGTTTGGTTTTCAAACAAATAAATAGCTTTTCCTTTTCTTTTATAGTTAGTATTTACTTTATGCCAGGTACTGCTAGGCATTTTCTATGCAGCATTTCATTAAATCCTCACTGTAAGGTATTAATAATTTATCACTATTTTACAGACTCTTCTGTAAAAGAAATAATACAGGTAAGGTAGGAAACAGTAATTCCCATTTTGTAGAAGAGAAAATGAGGTTCAAGAAGTTGAAAATTTTGGCCAATAACACGAATAAAATGACAACCTTTAAGAAACGAAATTCACTTTTGTACAATAAATTAAGATATAATGCAATCCACTTTTGAAGTTTTATGGATGAAAGCCAGAAAATCAAAACATGGTTTGCAGCTAGTAAGTGGTAATTAAAATAAAGTATAACTATTGTCACCGACTCTCATTGTCTACAAATGGTAAATTGTGATTATATTCAGCATCTACCATAAACTTCTACTAAATTCTAAGCTACCCCAATAGTAGCCAGGAAAGGTTCTTACAAAGTTAAACATGTATTTCTATATGACCTAGCAATCACACTCCAAGGTACTTAACCAAGTGAAAAGAATACTTACATTCACACAAAAATCTGTACAGGAATGTTTACAGGGCTTTATTCATTGTCACCAAAAGCTGGAAACACCCACTCATCCTTCAATTAGTGAATGGATAAGCAAACTGTGGTAAATCCATGCAATGGCATAACACTGAGCAATAAGAAGGAATCAAGTAAGGACACTCACATGTGCATTAGAAAGAAGCCAACTTATAAAAATAGAACTACCCTATGACCCAGCAATTGCACAACTAGGTATTTACCCAAAGGATACAAAAATACTGACTCAAAGGACACATGCACCCCAATGTTTATAGCAGAATTATCAACAATAGCCAAATTATGGAATGAGCCCAAATGTCCATCAATTGATGAGCAGATATAGTAAGGGGCCCCTGGGTGGCTCAGTTGGTTAAGTATCCGATTCAGCTCAGGTCATGATCTTAGGGTTTTGAGATCCAGCCCCACCTCAGGCTCCACACCGGGCACAGAACTTGCTTAAGATTCTTTCTCTCCCTTTGTCCCTCCCTGCCCCCGCAAAAGATGGGGGGGGAGTGTTTGTGTGTGTACACACATATACATATATATATATATGAAATATTACTCAGCCACCAAGAAAAATGATATCTTGCCATTTACAACAATGTGGATGGAGCTAGACTGTATTATGCTAAGTGAAATAAGTCAGAGAAAGACAAACACTGTATTATTTCACTCATATGTGAAATTTAAGAAACCAAATATATGATGTAGGGGAAGGGGGATTTAAAAAGAAGACAGAGGCAAACTATAAAATGGACTCTTAAAGATCAAGAACAAACTGAGGGTTGCTGGAGGGGAGGTGGGGGGATGGGCTAAATGGATGATGGGTATTAAGGAGGGCACGTGTGATAAGCACTGGGTATTATATGTAAGTAATGAATCACTAAATTCTACTCCTGAAGCCAATATTACACTCTACGTTAACTAATTGGAGTTTTTAAAAAAGATTTTATTTGTCATGCACACAAGCAGGGGGAGTGGCAGGCAGAGGGAGAAGCAAGCTCCCTGCTGAGCAAGAAACCAGATGTGGGACTAGATCCCAGGACCCTGGAATAATGACCTGAGCCAAAGGCAGATGCTTAAACAACTGAGCCACCCAGGTACCCCAACTAATTAGAATTTAAATAAAAACTTGAAACAAAAAGAAAGAAGCCAACTTAAAAGGCTACACATATATGATTCTATATGACATTCTGGAAAGGAAAGCCTATAGGGAAAGAAAATAAATCTGAAGCAGCAGGTGGTGTAGAGAGGGACTGACTGATTACAAAAGAGCATGATAAATAACAAAAAATTTTTTTTAAAGAGCATTAGGAGATAGGGCTGTTTTAGATCTTCATTGTGGTGGTGGTTACATGACCATATGCAATTGTCAAAACTCAATTCTACCCTCAGGAGGGTGAATTTTGTTGTATATAAATTATCCTCTAATTTTAAAAATTAAGGAGCAAATAAAAAGCAACAGGCTATGAAATGAATGGTATTAGTGTAAACCCCAAACTATGATTTTTGGTATATTCATTGCCTTTACCATCAATAGCAAAGATAATCACTGGTTCATTTTATCTGTTTCCTGTGATTAAAAAAAATCTTAAATTCAGAATTGACCTAATTGGTTTCACATAAAGTCCATTTGGGAACATTGAAGTTTACAATAGTGTATGGCATTTCATTAATTTATTATGATTATTTGTCACAGATATCAGCCCTGAAAATACCCAAAATCAATACTAAACAACTCACAGCTATTCACAAAATACCCTGTGTCCTGAGGATCTAACGGGCTGGCTCTCTGTTCTTATGTGTCTCCTTAGAGAAAGGTTATTCTTCACAAATTGTTGAATAAGGACTTAGAAAATTCGGCCCCACATTCAGATAGTATTTCATAACCACTTGTTTTTTTCATTATATTGACCTTAGTTTACTTTTTCTGTTAAAGCCTACTTCTATTACTTTCAATAGCTTACCATTTCTAATGGGAATGATTTAGAACAAAAATTTTACCATGCAACTTGCATTTCCTGAACAAAATTTATTGATCTACAATGTTTTTAAAAGGTGGTAGATTAAGTTGTTAGGCCTGGCAGCTTTATTTAAAGCTATCCAGCACATCATGTCATATAATTGAAAACTTCCATGTATTAATGGCAAAAGTGGCTTTGATAATTATTTACTAATAAACGTATTTTGGCAATAAATAACAGAACAGTTATACCAAGTTGTACTTGGTATAATACCAAATTAGTATTTATACCAAATATTTGGTATTTATACCAAATACTCGTATTTCACTTTGTTTAGATACAACAATAAGTATTTGTGACTTTCAATTATCAACTAAGGAGTAAAATCCTCATACTCATTCTCTAATGTTATTTAACTGAGAGGCAACCTCCATTTTCACAGAACAAAACTAATCTGAATATTTTTTTTTAAAGATTTTCTTTATTTATTTGATGGACAGAGATCACAAGTAGGCAGAGAGGCAGGCAGAGAGAGAGGAGGAAGCAGTCTGCCTGCTGAGCAGAGAGCCGGATTCCAGGACCATGAGATCATGACCTGATCTGCAGGCAGAGGCCCAACCTACTGAGCCACCCAGGTGCCCCAAAACTAATATAAATCTTAACCCATTTTGCACTCTTTAGTCATCTAACAACAATTTAATAAAATCAAATAATTTGATATTAAAGTAATTCCTTTGTTGGCCTAAAAAACCACATTTTAATTAAAAAAGCCAACTGATGCATAATTTCCATTTTGCATGTCTGAGACTTAATGAAGTAAGACCTACATATTTTTGAATATGTGCCAGGTAAATGCTGTTGCTTAAATATTTTGTACCAAATTATTTTTATAGAGATCTTCAAAGAAAGCCTACTATCCCTGAACCTAGATTCTTTAAAAAAATATGTAATATAAATGTTTTATATTAATTCCACGTTAGATGCTTAAAGTCCCAACCACATAGCACAGTATTAAAGTAGACAGCACCCCTCAGACGAACGTTTCTGGATGGATGATAATATAATCTTAGATTACATTACTGTCCACGCTGGGTTCTAATACAACTCCATTACTCTTCCACTTCGGAAGCCCATGGAAAGCTACACATCTTTCTTAAGGCATGTGGATAGGGATAGCTTATATATTTTAGGTATATAAAAGAAACATTGTACCTGAAATGTCATAATTCTCTAAATAAAAATACGTAATCCTAGAGAATAAAAACACTATTTTCTAACCTAAATTATGGAATTCATCTCCATATCCCAATTCATTGTTTGTCTGATTTTCCCAGTATGGATTTCCTCCATCACACCACGGGTTCGCCTACACAGCTCAACAGCAAACACACTTTAAGTGGGTGATATGTCTCTCTTTTTGGCCTTTCCCCCCATTACAGTCCACCTTCACATATGGCATGCTTTTATGTTTGTTTGTTTAAAGATTTATTTTCTTGAGAGAGAGCACATGAGCACGCAAGTAGGAGAAGGGGCAGAGGGAAAGAGAGAATCTCAAGCCGATCCCTGCTGAGCACAGAGCCATAGCAGGGCTCAATTTCATGATCCTGAGATCATGACCTGAGCTGAAACCAAGAGTTAGACCCTAAACAAATGCTGCTACCCAGGAGCTCCCTGACATGCTTTCTATCTCATTTAGCCTTTATCTTAATCTAAATTCTAAGGAGTATCTAAATTCAAAGGAGAAACAAAGTTAATTGATAAATACAGTGTTTCTCCTTTAATTATGATCATTACTATTTTTGCACAACTTCTTTGGGTTCCACTTGATCCATGTCAAGTGACTACCCTACATCGGAAGAGCTGTGCATTTCCTTGAGGAAATCACATTCACTTCAGCAGCAAGTTAACTCTGAGGTTTCAAATCCTACAGTCCTCAACTTGCCACTTCCTAGATTCCTCCCCTTCCTAAACTCTGGAATCAACCTCTTTAGCTCTCATAATAGCTTCATTAAAGAACATATACACAGCACTTAACATGATGCTGGACACACAACTACATATCCATTTCTCTTCTCTGCTCAACCCTATCACAGTCCTCCTGCCTCACCCACCTCACAACAGAGTCACTCTTTACAGCTGCCTTCTCGGGCAGGTGCTTGTCCTGCGCCGCAGCTCCGTCCCCGGCGTGCACCACAACAACGTCTACCCACAGGGTTCTGTGTGTGAACCCACAGGTTGACATTGTGTGTGAACAACATACTGTAGCAATTATCTTACTGGATCTAAAATTTCAGTTAGGGAAGATGAAAAAGTTCTATAGGTGGCTGGTGGTGACTGTGGTAGAACAATGTGAACGTATTAATGCTACAGAACTGACTGTACACTTAAAAACAACAAAAATGGTAAGTTTTATGCCATGTATGTTGTACCACAATAAAAAGTTATTGCAACTAGAACATTTCCCACCATGAATTCATGACACTCAACCTCAGCCAGCCTACCTCTGCCGTGGCCAATCTATTTCTTCATGCTTATGAATTTCCTCGCCTACTCCACTGCCTGTATGATTCCTTTGCATTCTTCTTTCTTCAGTATCTACTCTGGACCATGGGCCCACCTGACGGCTACAACTCCTCCACTATGCAGAAGATTCTGAAGCATTTCCAGGACTGACCGCTCTTTCAGCTTCATGCTCTCATCTCCATATATCTGCAAGTGACCTCCTTCACGGAAGAAGACTGAACTTTACCTTGAAGGATTCCTGAGGTTTTGTTAGGCAGCAAAGGGGAAGGAAAGTGCCTGATTTCGGGCTGTATGGTGAAGACATCTGTGGCAGATTTGCAAACAGTGCTGCTGCTCGCAGAATTATTCATCAGTTGCCAGATGATATCCTTTATGGCTGCTTACTGGGCTCAGAATGAATCCAAACTACACAAAGGCCCAAGTCTCTGTCCCCTGCTTACCTTTCTAGACTCATTTGTTGCCACTTTGCTGTCAAAGTATGTTCCCAAACCATGCTCCCTCTATCAATCACCGGTTTTGAGAAGGAAGTCAAGAAAAATGTTTTCTTTCCATAAATTTCCACAGGAACCTATTATTTTTTCCAACTTTGAAATAGCCACACAGCTTCCAGAAAAGCTCCTCTGAGGCTTTAAGAAAATAAAACTTGGGCTTTGCCCTTGGCAGGTCAGATAAAGGGTAAAGTACAGCCAGTTACTTGCTACTAACTTGGGAGAACAGTGGGAGGGCTTTTGTTTCTCTTTTTGATCAGCTGCCTCATCCAGATTTCTTTTAATTACTTGTCTTCCTTTCCTCAAGATCATAATGCACAGCTTGCTGGTGTAACAGCAGCTGCTTAGCCTTTTGTGTTGGCCCAAACATTCTTAAAGGACAAACTCAGAATATGGAAAGAAAAGATAACCTAAATATAACCAGCACCATCCCATCTGCAAACCATCCATTTTACTTATTTCTCCCCTCTTATCCCACAGATAACTCCCTTAAACATGCAATTTCCTTTTTGATGCCATCTCAGGAATATATTACAGAAATAAAGAAAACTGCAAAAAAAGAAAAAGAGTATTAGTCCTTCCAAATTTTAGTAAGCTTTCAGATACCTTTTTCTGTGGTAGGAATGAAGATCAAGGATAAAAAAAGAACTTAAAAAAAGAAAATGGGCAATTTCCATCATAAGGGCCTTAAACTGATGAATGAGTACATGATAAATTACAAATTTACTTGCTTGAAATTTTCAAATTATTATCCTAGCAATCTGTGTATTGGGAACTTTACCAATAGTGGTGAAAGATTTTCAATATTTTACTAAGGATGATAAAATAACCATATGGTCTTTAAGACCTAATACTTAGCTTGTACATTAATCACTAGAACTCAGATAATCTATCAGTCAACAGCTCACTGTCTGTGGAGGATAGCATAATCTTTATTCTCTACACTAGGCAGAAAGGCAAATGGATCTCGCATCTAGGCACATAACACAAATGGGTAAGGATACCAAGTCTAAAACAGTATAAATTAGAGTTACTTATGGCAACCTATACTATGGATTTCTTTTTAATTTCAAAAACACAAAATAACTCAAAAATACTGTGCCGATCAAATAAAATTTTGAGCCATCAGTTTGAGGTTTGTTCTGAAATCGTTTTATCCATTTATTCACAAGGAATTTTTGAGCCTTTACACGGGGCTTAATACAGTATATACGGCAGGCTGCTGAGTACCTGGGAATTTTTTAGAGAGGTCTGCACCATCACTTTCAATGGCATCTCATATGCCTTCGACCACACTATTCTTTTCAGTTCCTACAGCCTTAAGGTCTTTTGTATGATTAGGTCTCACTATCCCCTGTAGGTTTCCTTTGAATACTCATTTACAACTATAATTAAATGAAAGTTCATACAGTGTCCTTGTTCAGCATGTGTCTTTCCTGCCATTCTCAAAGCTTCTGGAGAAAAAGGACCATGACTGTCCTGTTCGTGTCTACAGGCCCTCTGCACACTGGATCAGACGCTTAATACAATCTCACTGAATGGTTGCTTCCTCCAAGGAGTCAAAGGGAGAGCAGACAAGTAGAACGGTGACTGACACATCTGAGGAGGGCCCAGTTACTGCCATGGGGTTAGGGAGGTCAAGAAGGGCCTGTTAGAATAGTGACATCCAAACTTTAAGATGGCACCTCCCTCTCAGTATGAAAACTAGGCAATGCACCTTCAAGTGTGGATGTATCCATCGGTATGTGCATAAGTTAAATTCATTAAACACAAGCATTATGCACCAAAATGCATACTGTAAAATACAAAAATTAAACTTAAGATGAGGTAAAGATGAAATACTATTTTTGAGGGATCAGTGTGATTTAATCTGCTTTGTTTTTTTTAAAATCTTGGTTAAATATTTGATGATACAGCCATTTGAAATAGCAGATCTAAGTTGGTTTACTTCCATACGTGGTTTTGATGACTGCCCCTAGCAGAGGTTCATTGTTCTAAAGGGAAGAAGTACATCACAGGCGGCACTCACTAAATCATGATACACATTTTTAAATCCCATCTATCAATTATGCAAAAGTTTTCCTTGAAATTCTTCTAGTGAATTTCCATCTGCCTTGATGTCTTAGAAAGTATTATCTTTTTTTTCTTTGGTCTAAAATCTACTATAACTATCTCAAAGATTCTAAAACAGCTAAAAAAGATCTCATATTTAAGTTTAAATGTGTATGCAGAAATAGTTTTTTAAAGGAAATTTTTAAAAAAGATACACATATCTATTTTGATGATGACACAATAATGGAAACATTTCCAAACAGTCCTTTCAAAAATGTTTTGTCCATAATGCACTTTTCCCTCTGCTGATTGCAGCTACTTTCTCACTCACTCAATTGTTACCTTTACCTCAGAAGGACAGGTTTTGCTTATTTTTTCAAATATCTCTGCTAGGTAAGAACCTGTTAAATATGTACTGATACACTTCTCTTAACAGGGTTGTAAATGAGGAACATTTATGTTTTCTTGTAAAAGAAAAGACAACGAGGTCTTTGGTCTGACAATTCATTGAAGTATTGTGCCATTAATAACCTATAAACCTGATGTTTACAATGACTTGTCACCAAGTATTGCCAGAATCCCAATACATTATCTAAGATATGTAATCATCACGATTACATATAACATAATCTTGGTCTTTTTAACCAATCGTGCCTAAAATTCCATAGGGTAGAAAAGCCAGTGATTCTTCAAATATTTTGAAGATTTGTGGGTATGACTCATTCTTCTCCTCATTCCTTCATTAGATGCTTTATCTAGCACTTTCCGTTTGCTGGGCTTTAGCCAACTATATGCATAAATATGATCAAAAAAATCCATGGCCTCCACCAGCACCCAATGTAGTCACGAAGAGACAATAATGGATCCAGAACCATCAGAGATTTGGGGAGGATTTGCTTAGTTCTCTTTTCTGGGGAAGGGCTCTTTCCGGAAGAAGAAATACAGGAGCTGGGTGAGGCAGTTACTCTTCTAATCCTATGGGGATTTTGTCATTTACAACTTGTTTGTAGATTTTATTTTTTTAGTTTTTTTTTTTTTAAGATTTTGTTTTTAAGTAATCACTACACCCAATGTGAGGCTCAAACTCCCAACCCCAAGATCAAGAGTTGCATGCTATATCAACTAAACCTTATCTTCCGATCTTTGAAATGGCAACACACAACTATTGCTGGTAATTTGGGTAAATCGCTTTACATTTTTTCATCTGTTTTAGTTCAGTTCAATGATCTAAGTGTAAGCATGGGTTCTGTACGGAGGCAAAAGCCGGGGATTGAAGATGAGCAAAATAGTTCCTGGCCTCAGGAAATCAATCCAGTTGGGTAGAGAGACCAGATAACAGCCAATTGCAAAACATGTTGATAACAGATAGAACCACAGAGTGCTTGGGGAACTCAGAGGAGAGGGATGCAACTGGAAAGAAAGGTTAACTGGAAGACTGGTAGTTGAGCAATGTCTTGAAGGAGTGCCGTTAACACTAACATTTTTTGTTGTTTAAAAACAAAAATGTACAACATATAACCATTTCTTGCCCCAACATTCACACTGCTTGAATATTTTATTACTAAAATACATGTAACAAATTAATTCCATGCTTGGACAGATTTTAGACATTTTACATAAATAAAGATATTACATAAATAAATATTTTCAAAGCAATTGTGCATTTGAGGTAGTCAAACTATTGAATTATCCAGGGGCTAGTATACCAGGTACAGAGCTGGCTCTTCTGAGAAAAGAGACTACTTTGACAATATTCTATGACAAAAAGACGGTGACAAACTCTAACAAGGGATCGGGTGCTAATTTGGAAAAGGAGTGCCAAATGCTGTAACTCCATCAGGTAGGTGAAGGCTGAAGCTACATGAGCTCAAAATCATAAACACTCTATACCTTAGAGCTTTCCAAGTGGTCATGACCATGAGTTGAAGATGTACTCATAAGAACTGGCCTATCTCTGCTCAGCAGGGAACCTGCTTCCCCCTCTCTCTGCCTGCCTCTCTGCCTGCTTGTGAACTCTATTAAATAAATAAAATCTTAAAAAAAAAAAAAAGATTTGGCCTAGAAGTTGTTAATCATCACAGAAGAGACTCAATGTATGCAATAATCAGAACAGAAAAATAAATCAAGGAAGAGCTAGATTATTGATCATTTTACATCAATAATTTTATGCCTATTCTAATTTTTTAAATCGGGAAAATCAGCTTTACAGAAAATGCTACACCAAGTGTCAGCCCTGGGATCAGCTTACTCTTTAAGGACCTACACTGTTTTCTAATGAATAGAAAGAAAATGCACACAGTATTACTTTACTTTGGCAAAAAGACGACTCTCCTACCCCCAACACACACACACACACACACACACACACACACACACACACACTTAAAGGTCCTTGGTTCCTGTGTAGTTGTGTGTAGTTTCAAAAAATTTTAATGTCCGAGAGTTAAACAAGCAGGTTGAATTTATAGCATAGGTATTAATATATTACTGCCATAATTTAACAAACCCACCAAAAATCGTGGCCTATCATCCTGAAGTTTTCTTCTCAGAATATGGTTAAGGCCACAAACAAGCAGACTGGCTTGACTTTGCTCTTGTTCAGTTTAAGTTTTGTACCACTTCACTCATCTCAGTAGAAAATGAACAAGGAAAATGCTTCTCCAATTTGGCAAACCAATTTAGTCACTATCCTTATCCATAAATGACCAAATCCAAAATCTGCCTCAGCATCAACCATTAGCAGACCTTAAAATGACTTTCATCACATAATCCAATCCCTGAATATCACACCCTTCAAGATATGACTCAAATTCATTGCCTCCTGCTTAATCTTACAGATTGTGACATCTCCCCTATAAGAACATCACATCTCTTTCACAAAAGCTACTTGCCTTGTGTATCTTCTCCTAACATCAAACTTTTTTTTTTTAAACAATCACCACAGTAAACCTGTTTCTCTAATAGAACATTAGGGTTGAAAAGGACTTTAGATGCCATCTAACTCTTCGTACATGACAGATGAATCTTCTCCACAGTTCTTGTAAGGGTTTCTCTCATTTCTATTTGAACACCACGAGTGATAGGAAAGTAGCTCTTTAACACACTATTCTACTTATAAAGAGTCTAATTATTAGGAAACCCATCCTTAAGCTTTTCTTACACAATCCATAACTCAAAAATACATATGAGGTTATGTCAGTTACTATTATTTTACTTAGGACAGGTTTATCTTCTCTATCAGATTATAATTTGAGTCATTTTATGTTAGTTTATTTTTTAATTTTAAGATTACTGTAAGGCCATTGTTAATATTTAAAATTTACAGACAAGGGGAGCCTGGCTGTCTCAGTTGATATAGCATGCAACTCTTGACCTTGGGGGTGGGAGTTTGAGCCCCACATTGGATATAGTGATTACTTAAAAACAAAATCTTTCCAAAAAAATTAAATAAGAAAATAAAATCTACAAACAAGTTGTAAATGACAAAAGGGATTTAAAAATCTAGTAGTAACTGGTGTTTGGCATTAATTCCCTCTAATTTTCTTGTGTGTATTATATAAAATGTAACAGTACAGTGTAAATGACATGTATGCATACATTTCATTGTAAGCATTTTCTACATTTTTTAAAAACCTGTTTTTAATATTTGTGTAATATATAATCTCATGACTAAGTCATAATTCATGTAGCTATTTCCCTATTATGGAACATATCCATAGTTTCCCACTTCTCTCCATTCCACTGGAGCATCTGATGTGATAAATCATTTACTGGCTCACTAGATAACTTACTACTGGTAGATTTCTAAAATTGGGATTGTGGGATCAAAGGACATGAACACTTTTAGAGCTCATGATACATGTACCAGGTGTGTTCTTGTATTTGCCTACTCTATTTCCTTTCAAAGAGTTTCTGCTTCACAGGACATTCTGAGTAGGCAGATAAGACAAATGACCTCTGTGTTCTGTGGCCACATCTGATGGGATCATGGGTAAGTGCCGACCAAGGTGTCGCCATCAGAGTGTCTCTCCAAGGATCAGTAGTTGGGACTTTTGGTTCTGCTGGGCACTGGGACTAGGAAGTGGTGTGCCTGAGATTTGGAGTGACCCTGTTTTCTGCCATCCACACAGAGATACAGAAAAGGCTGGTCTGAGGGAGAGAGAGAATGTAACTGCCTTGGCTCCAGGCTCCCGTGAGGCCTGAACGGGTGTACTGTCCGTTGGCTCCAGAAGATAATTTTTTAAAATTGTTTCTATACATCCCTCTTTTAAGTTACAGGGTATTCTTCTATCCCCTGCAAAAATGTTTTTGGATTAAGGTAATACATCCTATCAAATTGTTTTCCAAAAAATTATATCAATTTACACCGTCACCTGAAGTAAGTAAGGGTGCCAATCCAAAATATAACCATTCAGGAAATCTTTGCCAGTGTAATAAAAGAATATTTATTTTGTGTATTTCTTTGACTGCCAGCTATAGAAAGCTTTCTTCTCATGTATGAGTCATTTGTGTTTCTTCCTTTTTGAAATAACCGTTCGTGTTCTTTGACAATTACTAACTACCTATGGTCTTCTTAAACACAGTAAAACTCAATTCTCTCTTCATTTCTTTGAAATCTTATGATTTCTCTACCCCTTCAGCTACTGAAGTCTTTAAGTTTCCTAGGTTTGGGGGAAGGTTTTTTATTTTTTTGTTTTGTTTTGTTTCTATGTTAATGCAATGGTTTTCTAATTAAAGAAAATTCAGCATAGAAGCTAAGAATATAGGATTGAAGCCAGAGTGAACTGGGGTTTTAATCCCAGTTTATCACTTAACTATTGGTAAACTTGAGAACAATATACATCTCATAGCAAGATTAATTTGTTCAAATGAGGATAAGTCCCACTCATCTCACATGTTTGTTAAACATTAAATGAGATGATGAATACACTTTGCATTGTTTGACAGAGAAAACACTAAAAGTTAGTACTAATGCAACAGCAGCAATTGTGCTGTAGGTGCATTTAAACTCGCTTGAACTAATGTGCTTTGCAGACATAGAAAACGGCTATACGTGAGCAGCACAAACATGGCAGCTATAGCTTAAGTTGTTGAGGCAACCAATGCTCCTGCGCCTTGTTAGAGGCATGAACTGGAAATCATGAACCTGGTGCCCCTTCATATTTCATGCAGAATAGCCCTGAAATGCAAGCAAAGTCAATATCTTATCTCATGCCCAAAGCAAAGCAGTAGCAATCTCTCTTCCAACCCTAGGAAAAAACAAAACAAAATAAAACAAAACACCAGGCCAAACTCAATGAAAGAATTGATCTCCAAAGCAATGTGCCTTCCTAAGAAAATTCTCAAGGACTTTTTGGCGGGGTGGGTGGTGGGGGGGCTCTATACAGGTTTTACTTTATGTGCTGACGTTGGAATCTAAATATCAAGAGTAAGACAGGACGACTATATTGTGGTGGTGATAAGAGAAGAGAAACTCTACCTCCTGTGGATGAAGAAGACGATAAAGATGCAAAGGAAGATTTTACGCTGCCTCGGATATTATTCCTTCCAGGGTTTCCATCATTTATGCTGCCAGTTATCTTTCTAGACTACAAAACTGGAGATCTAGTCTCAGAATATTTAATGTTCCTCATTCTTTACAGGATAGTAAAAACGTCTACGCAAGCCAAGTTCTGCACTCTCGAATCCCAAGCCCGCCTTAGTTCAAGTTCTGCACTCAGCTACTTGCACTTGCCAAGCCAGCTCATGCCTCCCTGCTCTTGTTGCCTCAGACTAGAATTCCCAGCCCACTTCCTGTATGATCACCTGCTCCTTGGTGCCCTGCATGTCCTCAGTCACCAAGCACAGTGAATGCAACTGCCTGATGAGCAGATAGTTAACTGAGCACCGGTGAGCACGGACCACGTCTAATTAAGTCCTTCATCCAGAAGCTAGCAAGGGCAGATGAACATGCAAAAACCGTCCTTTTGGAGGCAGAGATGGTGGAAAGGATTTCGCAAGTGTATACGTATCTCCAAACCTCATCAAGTTGTATATGTCAAGTATGTCTGGCTTTTGTACATCACTCCTACCTCCATGTAGTTTTTAAAACAAAAGTGTGTGTTGAATAAATGAATGTGTGAGATGAATGATGTGAGGGGTGAAATTGATGGGAGAGATCAAAGAAAAACTTACCCTATAGAGAGAAGACTAAAAGTACTTCCAGTCTTTCACTGCCAAACAGGAGCAAATATTTCAACATTCATGGGATTATTCACCCATGCCTCCTAGAGAACATCACAACTATCACCATCATCTTTAGCAGCTAACAGGGGTTTTGAATATTACCTCCTCCAGTGTCCATGATAACCCCATAAATTCTAACAATGGGAATGCAGGTTGAGAGGGGTTAAGTAACCTGCCTAGAACAACAAGCCTAGACTTCCAGGTGGGCAGTCTGAGTCTAGGCTGCCTGTGCTCTAAACCACTGTACTGAATGCCTTTCCCATGCTAGCCCACTAAACTCGGACTTGGGAAGAGAGCATATATTCAGTAGTAAGTCCTGAAGTAAAGACAACATGCAGTGTGCTTTTGAAGCACTAACTGAACACGGTATGATCCCCATAGGTGCTCCTTAATTTCCTCCTGAATGAAGTGGCGATAGCAGTCTCCCCAACCACACCACTGATTCATGCTGGCTTCTTACCATTTGTGTCTCAGCTTTATGAGACCTCCCACATAAGCACTTCCTAGTTAACCAATCTGAAATTTGCTGCCCTAAAAATCCCTCAATACATCATGGTTTTTGGTCACTATTTGAAATTAACAGTCTTCATTTATTTGTGTACTGTCTCCTCCTTCTACTATATACTTCTAAGTCCTTTTCCTTTGTGTTCTGTGCCCTACCCTCCACACCTACAATACTGCCCAGTAGAGAGTAAGTGTTCAATAAATGTTTGATGAGTGAATGCAAGGTTAACACTGATGACTGTAATATACCAAAGAAAGAAAATCTCAATAGGTAGCACAGAGTGGTCCTGGGCAAGGGGAAGCAGGTGATTGGAATGGTGGGAAGCTGAGAAAAGGGGTGCCAGGTCAGTAATCACAGGCTGTACGTCTCCAGCAATATTCAAAGAGGATGCATTAGCCCACATCAGAAATAAACTAGCCACTAGCCAGATGACAAGTGTGCCCTCAAGTGGAACTGTACTTGTCCGTCAGGGTATCCTTCCCCAGGGCTCCACCCCCACCTGCTCTGGGCTCCGTAATCACTAAGCAATACTCTGATCATCACTTTACTTCTGCCACAGATATGGACATAAGGAAGAAAACATGCAAACTAAAAAACACAAACATCGAGTTGGCTTGAAAGTTTTAGTTCTCATTCAATTGCCTAAACTTTTGGGGTGCCTGGGTGGCTCAGCCGGTTAAGCGTCCACCTCCTGGTTTTGGCACAGGTCATGATCTCCGGGTAGTGAGATAAAGCTCTGCCTCAGGCTCCATGTTCAGTGGGGAGTCTGCTGGTGATTCTCTCCCTCTGCCCCTCCCGCCTCTCTAAGATAATAAATCTTTTGAAAAAATGCTTAAATTTTGGGTGCCTGGGTGACTGAGTGGGTTAAGCATCTGCCTTCAGCTCAGGTCATGATCTCAGAGTCCCAGGATTGAGCCCTGCATCAGGCTCCCTGCTCGGCAGGGAATCTGCCTCTCCCTCTACCCCTCACCCTGCTCATGCTCTCTCTTTCTCACTCCATCTCTCTCTCAAATAAATAAAATCTTAAAAAATAAATAAAATGCCTAAGCTTTTTAAAAACTGTTTCTCATGACTTTGGTTATTGAGGAGCCAGCTTTCAAAGCTGTTCTTCCTCTGGACATACTGAAAATTGCAGCTGTGGGACTTTCTGGTGACAACCCAATGTTCTGCTCTTTACATAAGGCTTCAGTGTAGGAAGTCAGTTGACTTTACCCTGTATCTTTGCATTCAACATGCAATATTAGCTATTTCTACAACTCAAATTTTGTGACCTTGGACATGCTGCTTAATCTTTATAGGTCTCTGATTCTTTTTTGTAAAATGAGAGCTGTGAAACAAGATGATCCTGACAGATCCCCAAAATAGGTGACAATATGTGAAAATTATATGAAATTATGTGAAATAAACATCTAGCAATAAATAGTAGGGATCTTAAAAAATCCAATAAATTCCATCTGTTTGCCTTATGGAAAACATACCTTGCCTCATGATCTTATTAATCTGAATTCAGGACCAGAAAACTGGTGGAAAAGTAAAAAGAACACAGGATTTACACAAAGAAGGAGGAAGCAGAGGAGGGAAGGAAAGAAAACAGCTCCTTAGAAGGGAAGTCAGTAACTCAACACATTTGTTACAAAAGAACAATTAGCCTCAGTGTGGGGGTTATTTGTAAAATATGGAACTTTTCTAAGAATAAGGTATTGCTAGACACCCTCAACCCAACTCCATCAAGCCACCTCTAAACCTAGTGTTGGCAACTGAACCAGAATAGGATGTGCGTGCTACACAAAACCGTTCCAAAACGTGCTGCCGCTTCCACAGACCCATTCATTGCCAATTGTTACAAAGTTTGCCTTCTACAGAAGCAGAGCAGGAGTTACAAACACAGAGGAGGAAGCATGTCAGAAGAAAACAGCCGCTGATAATCAAAAATACAGCACACTCATACAGAGGACCATCCTGTCAAATCCAATGTTTGAGCCATAGATTTTGGGTGAGCTTGCATCGTTCACACACACACGTTCGAGGCCTTCCATCCTGTAGGTCTATATCTAACACAACATGAAATTTTACTTGTGCATAAAATCCATTCACTCTAAGCATTTTTTGAAACCACAGCAATATGGAATTGTTGGAGAGGGTAAAAGAGAGCAATTTTCCATAAATCTGTTTTTAAATGTCATGTAACATGCAAATAGCGTCAATACCAAGGACAGGTGAACACAGCATCAGCATTGACAGCATCCGCAGTTTCTTCTCCACTTCAAATCCCTAGCGTTCCATCATCTCAGACAGCTCAAGGGCCAAATGGACCACGGCTGCCCAAAAGCATTAGCTTCAAAAAATGGGATTCGAAATCTGTACTCCCAAAGCAAAGAGAAAGACTCAGTTTAGAAGTTACAAAGATGTGGCAATAAAATACAGGAAGAAAAATGTAAGCATTTAAGTGCTATTTATTCTCTCTGCGTCTACCTGTTCAAATGTAAGTCAAGTCAGGCATCATTCCAGTATAATGAGTCAAAGGAAACAGCACTTGCCTGCCCAATAGTAGTGGTGGGTTGATCTGCTGTCTACTCAGACTGTTCCGGGTTTGAATCAGTACAAGCTATTCATTCAGAGTTTCCAATACATCATCTACATAATACTTTCATAAGAAATAACTCTGAACCAGGGTTAACAAACATTATAAACCTGCCTTTTGGTAAAATCCTAAGCTGTACTGAAGGACTGAAAAGTAGCATGCCATCAGTTTGAAAAGCTGGAAGAAGGCTCAGAAACCACAAAAATCTAGCTCCTACAGGTAAGGACAGTGAGAATAGAAAGCAACACTTGGCAGGAGACCTGAGAACAGAGTACAGTCTGAACTCGTTACAAGACTGTGGACATGATGCTGGGTCTCACTCTCGACAGTATTCGTGAATGGAGGCAAACACCTCCCCGCCTGCAGTAAGAACCACCAGGTCCCAAAGTCATATCCCCTCAAACGAACTCACGTAGTTCTATGACCGTGCACTCCCGTCCCTATGACCGTGCACTCCCGTCCCTCGGGTACGCTGGTAGGGATCTCAAATGCTCCAGGAGTGTCCCAGCTGTCTAGTCCTATTCACTAATTTCTGAAAGAGCAGCCTTAGGTTTCTTGTCCATGGTTGACAGAAGAGGTTTTCAACACATTTGAATATGCTTGTGGCTTCACTATTTCTTACTCGGAAAACTCAGTCAAGGGTGATATTAATAAATATGCTTACAAGTGAAAATAAATGACTAAGTGCCTGCCAATATCCGTAAAACGCCGGGATAAATTCTGACGTGGATACCCACTGAAAGCAAACACAAACTTCTAACTTTAATTTGGTAACGATAAAAATGGTAAAGAAGTTCACAAACACTAGAGAACTTGAGAAATACACAGACTGATCCAGTCTACCTCAACTGCTCAAGCAGTTGTGCTCAACCACACCCCAGGCACGTGGATGCTCACACACATCACGCTCATTTACTCAAAGCCTTTTTCAGGTTTTTAAGATAATAGGTAACTAAAGCAACATGACCATCCTAAATATGGATGCTTTTTGATTATTTCATTTCCTCCTTAAACTTACAATGCTTGTGTTTTTATGGGTGAAAATTTCACCCCAGTAATACAAGATTAGCCTAAAATTTCTTACAGATGCTAAGGAAAATTTCAAGCAGAGAGACATTATTATTGAAAAAGATGCTTTTTAGAGCAGGTATGTACCCAATTTAATTCTTCATAGTAAAAACAGTTCAAATAATAATAAGGTATATAGATCAGTAAGTGCAAAAGAAGGTAAGGATTTTAAAGTAAACTACAGTTAACACCAAGAACCCACAACTAGCAGTCAGGCCCCAAATCCTGTTCTTGAAGTAAGACCATGAGTCCTTGACCAATACAAGGTTATCTAATTTTATACTATCATTAAAAAAAGAAAATCAAACAAGGTAGGGCCTATTAGAATGACCTTTTCTAGCTCTCCAGGCAGCCGATGACCCACTGACATCAATGTCTAAGGTGACAGCCAAACAGCACAATTAGAAAGACTCCAGCTGCATAAGCAAAAGCTTTTCTTTGCAACCCTTCCTATAGCAAATAAAAATGGCAGACCTAGCAAGACTCAGAGAGCCCTTGGTACTATGGTTTAAATCACAGAAAAACACAAAAGGAGTGTCTGGAGTATAGACAGCACTCTTTTTGTTTTTCACTTTTATATTTTAGGGCGCTGTTTTGGGGAAGGGGATACAATGCTGCTTTACAAAGGACATAGAAGTCCCTTGTTTGAGCTACCAACCTCTTAGCCACACAGAAAAATGTCAGTCATCCATTTGTTAGCACCAAAATCTCCTTCGACTGCTTACAATATGCACCACACATTTTAAGGGGCTGTTGAACCAGAAAACAAAGGAAGCCCTTGAAAAAGAAACCAAGCTCCCTATCGCTGCCCCTGCCCTTATCACTGTGCCTGCATGCCTGCCGGTAAAGCGTGGTCACATTGTTTCCACATGCTCAGGGCCCTTGAAACTTGTGCAAAAGCATTGCAAAATAAAACTGCATCAACATCGCATTTCAAAACATGAGCTAGTAATGGTAGGTCAGCCATGTGGGGTAGAATAATCCTTAATTAAACCATAACCTACAAATGTCCCTGACCTGAGACATTTTCTTATTGGACGAACAGGCATAAGAACATGCTGTGGCCATGGGCGTATTTCAAAAAGAATATTGGTATAACTCACTCTCAGACACAATTAAAAACGATTGCCTCTTTGCCCCTTTCAGAGGTCATAACACAATTTCACAGGCACAAAGCATTTAAAACGATTAAAACGCAATTCTTTCATTTTTTCCATCAACATAAAATTGTACAGGCATAATTAAGCTGCTCAGATTCAATACAGAAGAAGTGTGTAATGCTGGAGATGTGTTCCAGAAGAGCTTCTAGCTCCGGTTCCTGGGACCACATGGAGATAGTGCCCCACACCAAATGTAGTACAAACTGGATACACAGAACTGGGGTTACTTACCTTATAAAAGCTGGATGTTTTCCTCTTGATTAGAAGTCACAAATGGTTTAAGTAAAACTCCCTTCATTTGTTCTTCCAGCGAGCCAAATCTAGCTTCCCATTAACCCAGTCCATTGCAGATAATTTCACACAGCACACGCTTCCCAGTTCCCAGCCCAGCAAGGATAATCACATTCCAGCGGGGAGTGAACAGATGGTGGATTCCATGGTAACCAGCCCTCCTAAGGCGATTGGTAGAAGTGTGTGACTACAGCTTATTGGGTAACAATCACGGTCTTTGTGCTCCAGCCTTGCAAATCCTAAAGGAAGCAACATATAGCCACTCACATGCGCAAGGGCTTGCCTAGCAGGTGTTTGGCTATTTAAACAAGGCAATTCAGGCCAATTAAAAGCTTTTCAGCGAATCTACCCTTGGTGGTTCAAAGTCCTAACGTTTCAGATAGTGTCCACTGCTCATTCAGGGAGAAAGGTCACAAGCAGCTTAACTTGACAAACAGAAAATAACACTTGAAAGTTAACTTGAAAATTCAAGATAAAGCATTCTAGAAATCTAAGCTGCATCAGCAAATCATTTTCTGACTTGCAATCCACATAAGAAGTGGAACTGGTTTTGTATTTAGATTTTTTTTAAATTTTATTATGTAATTAGATTTATTTTAAACAATATCTTTTAAATTTGCTAAACTACCCTAGTTTGAAAATAAGTTTTCAAAACCAATTGTTTTATAAATGTGCACCTAATCATTTAAAAAAATAACTTGTATACATTCATTTTTACTGTGTGTGTGGATTTTGGGGTTGAGGGGAAGGCTATTAAATTTAAACTTTTCATTAGAGCCTTACCCAATTATGGGATTGAAATCTCTTCATTAGGTGCTTCCCACAGGTTTAATTTGTTTCTGCAATCACGAAAGTTAAATGCTGGGTCAGCAGGAAAACAGCTTTGCCCTCAACCCGTGGAGCTCAAGAAATCAGAGGTAAGTCCTTGAAGGAGCAAAATGGCTGAAAACCAAGTACGACTTCACACCAAAACCAACTATCAGAAGTAATCCACAACTCTAAGACAGATAAACTTCAGACACTCCAAAAATCCATCAGAAATAAATTTTTAAAAGAGCAAAGAAATAATCAGGATAAGCCCAAGGTGGAAAAGAAACAAAACTTGTACGTAATGACTAGAAGTAGGTATTAATTGCCTTGTTACTTCCTATCTTAAATGGAGGAGTTCTTTTCCTGGCAAGAACATAAATGAGACAAATATTGAAAGGAGAGAGACTAAATTATTTGCAGATGATGATTCTATCAAAAAAAAAAAAGAGAGAGAAATCAAGTAGGCTATTATTTATAGTACCAGAAGCTCAGTGAACTAACCAATAAATCAATACAATTCCTTTAGAAGAGCAGAAACTATCAGAATACCAATGAAAGGGGAACTACTAATAAGGGCAAGGCAAAGTATACAATCTTGGGAATAGTAGCAAGAAATCTGCGTGAACTATCGGGGGAAAAAGAATGAATTCTTACCAGAAGGGGTAAAGAAAGATGAAATGAAGACACCTAGTATTTTGCTGAATACAAAGATCTATTTTAAAGACGCCAAGTCTTCCCAAATTACCGTACAGTGTAATAGTAAAATTTCCAACATACTTTAGAAAATAAATTTAACAAAGTGACTCTAAAGTTTATTTGGATTTCAAAAAGATGAAAATACCAAAGAAAATTCTATATGAGATAAGTAATAATAGGTAAAATAACTATACCAAGTTTTTAAAACATGCTATAAATACAATATACCGATACCTCCCATATTATAACTCCAGGAAAAACCTCTTTCTCATTGAATTCCTACATCTAATTACCTATTCTGCCTGGATGTTTAGTAAATATCTCAAACGTAAGTCCCCCAAACTTAACTTCTGATTGTCTCCCCAAACCTGCTCCTCCTGTATCCTTCCTTGTTTTGGGGAATGGCAACTCCACTCTTGCAATCATTCAGTCTAACACCCAAGAGCCCACCTCCCAGCCTTCTCTGACACATTCACATCTAACCTGACAGCTCATGTCATGAGCTATTTCTTCCAATCTGGCCACTTCTTACCACCTGGTCTCCTTAATAACTTCCAATTAAACTCTGCTCCCATCTCACCTCCTACAGGCTACAAACCTAAACAGATAATGCCAATTCTCTTCTCAAAACTGCCATTCCCATTGCACTAATAATAGTCCCATTCTGTGTGACGGCTCAGAAAGCCCTTGATAACCTATTAACTCACTCAACTCCTTTCCTAAAACCTTCTCCTGCCTTCCCCAAGCTCTCCAAGCAGTCTGACATTTTGTCCCCTCCTCAGCACTTTCTCAGTAACTGGGAAAGCACTGGTGTTTCCCACAGGCCAGTTATCTATACACATCCCCCCAAACCCCACCAGACTGTGAGCCCCTCAAGGCCAGGGTCTTCCATTCTGGACTCTATGCTCCCAGTGCCAAGCAAAGGTCCTTGTGTATCATGAGCACTTATTAAATCTGCAATGAGTAACAGCTTGCTGCAGAATTTTTTATTCTAGTGCACCTTTAGAGGCAACCTAACAATCTAATAAGTGAATGATTACACAAGAATGCATGCTTGATAGAATATCATGCGGTTACCAAAAATAAAGTCACAAAAATGAGGTGGCATAAGGAGAATGATGGCATATTAATGACAATATACAATGAGCCCTTAGAATGTGCCAGGCATTATAATAAGCACTTTACAAATAATTTATTTAAACTTCACAGGTACTTTAAAGTGATCTTATTATCCTCATTTTTTAGGTGTGGAAACACACTCAGAAATTCAGCTTGGTACCCTATGTCTTATGGCTAAAATTTGAACCTCATTTGTGGCCAAAGCTTAGGTCTAAGTCATTATTGCTACACTCCCTCCTGGAAGTAAAGGGGGGAAAATAAATACATAACTAAACCCTCACTATGAACAATTACATAAAAAGGAAAAGATTCTTAGGAACAAAAGCCTAGGCTTACCTATCTCAAAATTGTAAGAGCAGTTATGAGAAAGAAATACTGGTAATATTGTCCCTTCCTCTATTTTCCAAAATTCCTAATATCAGGAATGATTATTTTCTAAAAATAATATTTATTCCTACTACACGTCTTCTTCACTATTCATTCTCCTATGTTCTTGGGTGGATCTACTAAGTAGCAAGCCACAATAAAAAAAAATCTAAAAATAACTTGACTCACAATTTCTTGAGAATTGATTCTATGGGAATTCATGAGAAAGAAAAAACAGTGGCAGATTCAAGAAAGGCATGTCAACAACAGTGTCCTCTGCAGAACCATGGTCAACTCTGGGCATTCTGACATCGAAGCCACACTGCCCAGAATCTAGTAACAGGATGTCCAAATGTAAGCTGTAGGGCAGATGACAGAGCCAACAATCCTCAGAAAGGTTCTCAAGGTGAAAAAGTGTTGGGAGCAGAGAGGCCCGATAATTTATCTTCTTCAGATGCTGGGCGGGCAACAATCACTGCCTAGAATCTGTTAGAGTAACGACTATGCCAGCTAAGGGAGGAAATAACCTTGTAAGCATAGTTCTATCTCCCTTCACTATTGAATGTATCTGGTTTCATTCGCCCTTAGTCAACCTTTATCTCCTTCTTAGCATGAAGTTTTATCCAGGAAGATACTCTAAGTCAGAGGTCCCCAACCTCTTTCAAATTATGGAGCCCTTAGCCTCTCAAGGCACTCCAAGCCAAGAGACATCCCTAACAGGCTCATTTACTTACTATTTAGGTATAAACAACTTAATACCTATTTTTGACCCAGCAACTTAGCACCATTTGAAAATGTAATATAAAACATTCAGAAAAAATAATTTTCCTAAGATTTTACTTATTTGAGAGAAAGAAAGAGCATGCACACATGCACCAGTGAGGAGAGAAGCAGAGAGGGAGGGAAAGGGACAAGCAGACTCCACGTTGAACATGGACCCCAACTTGGGGTTGATTCCAAGACCCCAACACCATGACTGAGACTCTGATGGAGAGAAACCAAGAGTCGGACACTCAACTGACGAAGCCACCCAGGTACCCTGAAAAATTAATACTCTTATTCCACTCTTAAATCACTACGTCTACTTACTAATGGCATGTGGGTGCCTGTTGGGTTTGGGCCCTACAAAACCTCTCACACCACAGGATCATAGTAGACCTCTCCATCCTCATTCCTGCTTCACATGGATTTTTACCAGGTATTTGTTTGTTATCACAATAACCTGCCAACACCCCAGCTCTGCAAAACTAGGATGTCTCCAAAAGAAATACAGTTCAATCTAATACTAAAGCAGAACCATCTAGAGCTAATAGTTCCCACAGTGTTTGATAGATATCACTGTGCTTGTCTTGAAATGTTAAAACGTCCTGCAGGCAGCACACTCCAGTGAGCTGGGGGGCTATGCCCCCCAAGCAAGTAGGCATAGGGACATATTTTGGCAATGATGTTTTTAAGCTCCTAGATTTTGCAGTGCCCCATGACAGAAAGACTCCCTAATTAGAAATCCAGAAGCCTGGACTGCCTGCTTGGCACTTTCCACTCATGACATAGGCACACCATTTTGTCCTCTCTATCCTGTGTGCTTCCATCACAAAACGAGGGAGCTAGGTTAGATCATCTCCAACATTCCTTCTCTTCTAAAACAGTAAAAATGAATGTTAGAGGAAGAAGGTTCTTCCTCGTTCTTACTAGTTTCAGAGGAAAAGGAGAAAGGGCTAGAGCATCCAGAACAAGTATTTATTTTCCAGAAGGAAACCCAGACTAAAATTCAGGTGTGCCATGATAAAGATTTGAACGTGAGGTGTTACTGAAGTACCAGGTAAGGCGGCAAGTGGAACCCACATAGGGCACACTTTGAGTGACCCTGTCACCAGTGCCACGCTTTTGGCACTTTCTACTCTTGCTGAAACTCATTCTGGACAAAAGGTTTGTATAATTAAATGTATAATTAAATGTCAGGGTTGGAGTCTGACAATGAAACAGATTCAAATGACCTATCCTGATTGGAAATCAAATTTATCATCTCTGCCTAAGAAGCACCAGATTAAGCGACAACGCTAACCAGGTACAGACACTGAAACACAAAATACAACATTCATAAAGAGGTGACATTTTCTCAGATATTTATATCATGTTACCAAGAATTTTGTATTCTTAACATTCTGTTTTTTTTTAATTTGACTTTTTTCTTTTGCAGTTGGTTTTAAAACAATGGTTTAGAACAAAAATGTAGGCAGAGGAAACAATGGCAAAAGCTTTTGCACAGCAAAGGAAACAGTCAACAAAACCAAAAGACAGCTGACAGAATAGGAGAAGATATTTGCAAATGACATATCAGATAAAGGGCTAGTATAAAAAATCTATAAAGAACTTATCAAACTCAACACCCAAAAAATGAAAAATCCAACCAAGAAATGAGCAGAGGACATGAACAGACATTTCTCCAAAGACAACATCCAAATGGCCAACAGACCCACGAAAAAGTGCTCAACATCCCACGGCATCAGGGAAATACAAATCAAAACCACAATGAAGTACCACGTCACGCCAGTCAGAATGGCTAAAATTAACAAGTCAGGAAATGACAGATGTTGGCGAGGATGCAGAGAAAGGGGAACCCTCCTACACTGTTAGTGGAAATGCAAGCTGGCGCAGCCACGCTGGAAAACAGTATGGAGATTCTTCAAGAAGTTGAAAATAGAGCTACCGTACGACTCAACAATCACACTACTGGGTATTTACCCTAAAGATACAGATGTAGGGATCCGAAGGGGCATTTGCACCCGAATGTTTATAGCAGTAATGTCCACAATAGCCATACTACGGAAAGAGCCCAGATGTCCATCAACAGATGAATGGATAAAGAAGATGTGGTGTATGTGTACACACACACACACACACACTCAGGAATATTATGCAGCTGTCAAAAAACCCCCAAATCTTGTCATTTGCAATGACATGGATGGAACTAGAGGGAGTTATGCTAAGAGAAATAAGTCAAAGAAAGACAATTATCATATGATCTCACTCATACATGGAATTTAAGAAACAAAACAGAGGAGTACAGAGGAAGAGAGGAAAAAATTAAACAAAACAAAACCAGAGAGGGAGACAAACCGTAAGAGACTCTTAATCATAGGAAACAAACTGAGGTGGGGGGGGTGTTTGGGGGGTGGAGAAAATGGGGCAACTGGGTGATGGACGTTAAGGAGGGCATGTCATATAATGAGCACTGGGTGTTATATAAGAATAATGAATCACTGACCTCTACCTCTGAAACTAATAATACTTTGTTAATTAATTGAATTGAAATAATTTTTTTAAAAAATGTATTTGCAGGGTAAAGAGTATATTATGAGCAAAAGAAAATAAATGAAAACAAATGAAATAAGTAGAACTTTTCTGCCCAGTTTGCAAGGGGTTAAGATGATACAGTAACAAATCTGGTCTTATTTGATGGAAATTATTTTTTTTTTAATTGCCCATCATTCCTCTCTTGTGGTTAGCATTTGAAAGAAGTACTTTCCTTTCTAGGACTTGCTACCATATTGTAAAGAAAACAATTATAAGGAGGATAAATCTATATCAGGGGTCTCATATACTAGTCATTTTTCATGCAAGTCCAATCATCAGGTAGACTCAGGTCTACCAATGCGTCAGGGATTTTTTTCTTAAGTAGGCTCCACACCCCATGTGTGTCTTGAACTGATGACCCTGAGATCAAGAGTTGCATGCTCTACCGACTGAGCCAGCCAAGCACCCCACAGGGATATTTTTATTTACAATCAGAAGAACAATGTCATAGTCCAATGTGAATAACGGGATCCAATTTTTCACATCATTAGATTATCTATTGCTGTCTTCCATAGGGTAATATTCCCTCTCCTTCCAAATCCTTCACTTTGACTCTAAACAGAGGTGGGAGGAAATTATATAAGCACTGGGTCCTAGTCTGTTGCTCTCCCCATTCTCCATTTGTACCCACATTTTTTTTTAAAAGAAGTGACTCATTTAGGGACGCCTGGGTGGCTCAGTTGGTTAAGCAGCTGCCTTTGGCTCAGGTCATGATCCCAGCGTCCTGGGATCGAGTCCCACATCAGGCTCCTTGCTCGTTGGGGAGCCTGCTTCTCGCTCTGCCTCTGCCTGCCACTCTGTCTGCCTGTGCTCGCTTGCTCTCTCTCCTCCCTCTCTGACAAATAAATATTAAAAAAAAAAGTGACTCATTTAAGTCGGAATCTAGATGTTTTATATTCTTGTGTAAGAAAATTCCAGAAATATATACAGGGAGTACATACGTATAACATAATATACATTTCTGCTAATGTACTAATTATATTAATTAATTACATTAGTAAATACATTTAAGTTAAATGTTTATGAGAGGGTACAATAAGTGGAAAACAGGGTAAGAACAAAGAATGTTATGTAAACAAGACACTGGGTTTCCACAGTTTGCAAAGTGCCAACCTAAACTCTATAGGCAAGAAAAAGGAGACACGGGCTCCTTTTCCCAGAGGAGTCCTCAGCCTGTTTAAGAAACTAAGAGTTTTACCTCTGTGCAGGGCTGAGAGCAGGTAAGGTGCTAACAAGATAAAGCAGTGATAAGGGCACAAGGGTGGCTCAGTGGGTTAAAGCCTCTGCCTTCAGGTTGGGTCATGATCCCAGGGTCCTGGGATCAAGCCCTGCATGGGCTCTCCGATACAGCAGGGAGCCTGCTTCCCTTCCTCTCTCTCTGCTCAGCAGGGAGCCTGCTTCCTTTCCTCTCTCTCTGCCTGCCTCTGCCTAAGTGTGATCTCGGTCTGTCAAATAAACAAATAAAATCTTAAAAAAAATAAAAGATAAAGCAGTGATAGATGTATAGTACTAGGGAAGTAGCAAAGACACATCACACAAAATGTCATTCCATAAAATTATAAAAATATCAACATTATGAACATTCTTTTAAGAGGCTGAGAAGGCCAGAATGAAAATGACAGCCCAGGTTTTGTGCTCATAAAACTCAAGGCTCAATAATTAAAACTTACAGCTCAAAAAATAAATATCCTTAAAGATAACACATACAAACCACTATTATTTTAATCAAATTCATACAAAATTGTCGAGCTTAAGTTGTACAGGGCTTCCTTTGTTAGGAAGGAAAGCAAATCCTGTAAAAATAATCAACTGAAACTTTACTGTTGAAACCTGGAGATTTATTTATGGCCTATCTGGTCTTGCAAAATCAATTCTCTCAATCTAACTTTATCTTTCTATCGTAAGTCCAAACCCCAGAGAGGAAAGTATTGAAAAGAGTAGCCAGGCTTTGTGAGCAAGAATCCTTTAAGACTAGGACTGAGGTAAACTCAACTGTGAATTTTTGAAGGGGTGTGTGTGTGTGTGTGTGTGTGTTCAGTGTGTGGCAGGAGTGTGTGGGGGGGGGTATACATATGAAGATGCACATGTGGGGGAGAAGGGTGTGTGTGGCATATGGGACCTAACAGCATATTCTGAAAAGTTTCTTCATCTGCCCTGTAAATTATTTCTAAATGCCCTGGGTTCTTTTTTGAGGTAACCAGAGGATAACCAGTTGAATAGCGGGGGCAAATCATGGTTAGTTAATGCTGTGAATACAGACTGCTGAACTCTGGGCAGGATGGGATAGAAGGATTAAACTTCTTGTCCCTAAAATATTAGTGGGGTGACTTCTGAGCTACAACCTGAGCTTTGAGACTTGCATCTAAGAAACCTGGGCACAATACGTGGTACCTTCCTCTCAAGAAGATCAAGATCACACAGGTGAACTCTCTTTGAATACCTGGAAAACTATGCAGGTCTAAGACGTTTTAAACATGTTTGAAAGTATAGTGGTGGGACACATACACAAACAACTGTTTACTCTGTGAGCCAAGAATAGCATTTCTTGTCATGGAAAAAAAAAACACACACACACTGAAACGTTTCTTCTAAAATAAAAAACAAAACCCCTCTGAGCTCCATTCATTTTCTTGTCAACCTGTCTAATCTTGTTCCTTTCTTTCTCATTCGCACTTCTCAAAAGGTGAGAACTTTCCAGTCAACTGCTTCCACTTCCTCAACTCACTCTGTCTGACCCACACGCACTGACTCTGCTCCCATCAAGCCAGCAGGGACATTCCACTTGCCCAACCCACAGGTCACACTGTTCAGTTTCTGTATTCCTACACTTTCTTTCCTGCCTGTGTCTGACTGTGTTGACCTTGTGCTCCTCTGACATTCCTTCCTCCTGTGGTGCCTCACTACCTCTTCTCCTGGTTCTCTAGGACTCTCTCCAGCAACTCCTTTCTTCTCTTTTATCAGCAACTCCTTCTCTACCTTCTCCCTCTTCAGTCACAACCAATTAATAAGATAAGGTCAGTAAATGTTCACTGAATAAAATCATAAAACACATCCCAAGCAAATGTGCTTAGATATTATAAGCAATTCATTGGCAAAATATGTAGTTACAGTTCAAACATGGACCCCATTAACAGATTAGAGGCTTTTCATCCCTTTATGTAAAAAACAACAACAACAACCAAGGTAAATGATATCTTACTGAGCATAGAGCGGGAGGTGGGTCAGAGTAAAGACCTTACCAGCCCTCATAATAGTCTGCCCAACAACTGTATAGGAATTTAAATACTTCCCTACCACATTCTGATGCCAAACCTCATTCCTGTTTCAGATCCTCTGTGCTTGCAGTTCCCTCTGCCTAGAACATTTCCCCAGATCTTCCTCTTGCTTCTGTAACACACTCCATACAAGTCTGCACTTAGATGCCACATCACTTCACAACCCTATCTCTTGTGACTTTCTACCTACCTCAACACCTTCATCTCTTTGTTGCTTAATAGCACTTATCACTGCCCAACATTAAATATTTGTTCTTTTCCACTCATTTTATTTTATGGCTCCTACCCTAGATGGTAAACTCCATAAATAAGGAAGCTTTGTTTACTAAGGAATCTTCAAGGTCTGGCCCAAAGTAGATGCTCATTAAATCTTTGCTGCAAGAACAAATGAAAAGAATGAAAAATGGTAGGGACTGAAAGAAGACAGTGTAAGGATGGGCTACACCACTGTAACCTTTGTGGGAAGTGGCCATGCAGCCAGGTCCCTGACACATCTGAGTGAATGGGAGTGAGAATAGGTGACGAATTTCTGAGGCAAGTCGAGCAGGTATGCTTGCTGGTCTTGAACAAGCAGGCAGGAAGCCTGTGTCTAGGACTAATGAACTTGACTGACTCATCAGGATATCACACTTTGTCCAGGACAAATGAGCGGGCTCAAAAGAAAGATGGCTGGCAGTCCAGGAGATAATAAAGGGTCCTATAGAGGTCACTAATATCCTAGATGTTTTTGGTGGGAAAAGTGAAAAAGAGATGTGTGCCTTAGCAAAACTGTAAAGCAAGGGAAATATTTTTAACTTTCTTTTGGCACTTTCCTATTTCTTTGGTCTCCTACAGGGTGGCTGGACAGTGACTGGTGACTTTGACACCAGATCTCCATGTTCCCTGGCTATGACCCAGACTTTACCTCATGACCCAAACCTGGCAGTCATCTAAATCCTAACCCTATTCCAGTGTGATCACACTATGGGGTTTTCCTCTCAAAAACAGTAGAGTCAGCCAATCTGGGAGTCAAAAGTAGCTGGTCAGTTCATAAGCCTCCAGTTATATTCTCTTCATACATCTCCACCTTCACTGCCTTGTCCCTGGAGAGCAAGGCTGCCTCTGCTTAAGGCCAAAGGCAGATGTTTAACTGACTGAGAACCCAGGCACCAACCCTGGAAAAAAAATTTTTTTAAAGAAATAAGCCAAAGGCAATTAAGCAGCTTACTCTCACTACCTTACTATCTCTGGATAACCCCTAATTACTGTCTTGCAGTACTTGTTCTGAACTCTTTTCTACACATTCATATATCATACAGATGTTTATCTTTACAATAAATATCACAAATCTTTATTATCTTTACAATAAATATCACAAATGTTTTATCTTTACAAAAACAGTGTATTACATATCCTGCTTTACCTGTATGAAAAATTATAGCAATTTCACATATGCACTATGTTAACATGTTTGTAAGTGTATTTCAATAGGAAGTATGGCTTTTTTCTTTTTCTTTTTCTTAAGTGGGCTCCACACCAAACATGAGGCTTGAACTCAGGACCTTGAGATCAAAAGCACATGCTCTGAGTACCAGAGTGGCTCAGTATGTTAAGATTCTGCCTTCAGCTCAGGTCACCATCCCAGGGTCCTGAGATCAGGTCCTGTGTCAGGCTTCCAGCTCAGCGGGGAGTCTGCTTCTCCCTCTGCCCCCTCCTCCTTCATGCTGTCTCTCTCTCTCTCTAATAAATAAAATCTTAAAGAAGAAAAGTGTCACATGCTCTACTGACTGAGCCAGCCAGCCTCCCCCACCCCCAAAGTACAACAAATTTTAACTGCTATGTTCACCGTGGAAAAAAAATTCTATTTTTAGTTAACTCTTGCAAATATTACTAAACAAAAATATCCTAATGACTAAAAAGCAATGTATTTTTACAGATTAAGAAATTACAGAAATAAAATTAAAATCACCTATAAAGCAGTCATGTAGATATAATCATGACCAATATTTTGATGCCTTTCCTTTAAAACATTTGCATAATACACATCAGGATTGGAATTTTTCTAAATATTGTGCTCTTTAAGAAATTTATGAAATCATTTCGGGGTACCTGGGTGACTCAGTTATTAAGTGTTAGCCTTCGGCTCAGGTCATGATCCCAGGGTCCTGGGATTGAGCCCTGCATCAGGCTTTCTGCTCAGCTGGAGGCCTGCTTCTCCCACTCCCCCTGTTTGTGTTCCTTCTCACTGTGTCCCTCTCTGTCAAATAAATAAATAAAATCTTTTTTTAAAAAGAAATTTTATGAAATCATTTTTTTAAAAAAGCAAACTCTTCTTAATTAAATTAAATAAATAAATAATTTGTTTATTCTTAATTATGTCAGGGTAGATGGGGTTAAAAAGGTGACTTTGTGAGGCACCTGGGTGGCTAAGTTGGTGAAGTTTCTGACTCTTGATTTCAGCTCAGGTCATGATCCCAGGGTCATGGGATCGAGGTTCCCCCACCCCAGCCCCGCCCCGTCAGGCTCTGTGCTCAGCACAGAGTCTGCCAGAGATTCTCTCTCCCTTCCCCTCCCCTCCTTGTGTGCTATCTCTCTCAAATAAAATCTTTTTAAAAAGTGACTTTGATATATAATTAAGCTATTTAACATGTTGTAGTGGTTGGTACAGCTAAGGAACATAATTTTTGTTACAGTCCAATAAATACCATACAGTCATTTCAAGTTTCTTCAAATAAACAAAACTTTCCACCCAAGAAGAGTTGCCTCCCAATTCAAAGGAGACTTATTTTCAGCTGATGTACCATTTTCTTCTGCAGGTTAAGCTAATTTATTGTGCAGAGTTGCTATCTGACTTTCTAATAAGGTTTCTAATAGCCTCCTAAATGCTGCTCACTTTGGAGGATTTTCAACTGTTAGCTGAATAATGGCTAATGCAAGATGAAACTCATGAATTTTAAGCAGTAACTGGGGTGCTACAATTTGATTCTTTCTTTAAAAATGGGCAACACAGGTGCACCTGGGTGGCTCGGTAGGCTAAGCCTCTGATTTCTGCTCCATTCATGATCTCAAGTCCACTGAGCCCCACATGGGGCTCCATGCTGACTCTCTCTCACACTGTCCCTCCCCCACCCACCAAAATAAATAAAAGGTTTTCTTCTTAAATGGGCAACATAGTGTTCAACAGAACTGTAATGCCAGGAAACACACACACACACTGCTCTCCCACAATCCGCCCTTCCCAGCCCACCCCAAACTGCCATTGCTAGGAACAGGATCCATGCTACTTTTGGTTTGTAAGATTTATGGTTTTAGGTTAAAGGATCATGTCTGGGAACAACACAGCCCACACTTACACCCAACATGATTTATATGTTCAACCGAAGAAACCCTGAGGCCTTCCAAATCCTATAGTTTCACAAACATAAGAAATTAAAGTGCTTTCATTTCAGTAGGGTGTGCACATTTTCTGAAATTAACTGGATCAAAGATTCCTTACTAATGAAAGGTAAAAAATTGTAGGGTTTCTCAAGGGAAGAAATTTCTCTACTTAGTACTGAGTTATCCAATCAATTCTATTTAACAAACATTTCCCAAGAATGTTATGTCACATGCAGATAATAAAGAGGTTTGAAACTTATTTCTTGCCCTCATAGACCTCACAGCCTAACACAGTGGTTTCTGGGTCCAACAACGGCATGTTAACATCATTATTTCTGAAAATTCTGAATTGCCAGTTCAAATTCTTTAGTAGGTTGTATGACTACTCAAATTCCTATTTCCTCCAATTTGTTTTGTTTCCTCAGTTTGTCTTTCCTTTTTTTTTTTTTTTAAGTATTTTCTAATTTCTGTTTTTTAAAAGATTTGAGAGATTGAGGGTACAAGAGTCGGCAGGGAGGGAGGAGAGAAGCTCAAGCAGACTCCTGGCTGAGCAAGGAGGCCTGCCACAGGCTCAATCCCAGGACCTCAACTGAGATCATGACCAAGCCGAAATCAAGAGTCAGCCCAGCCATTCAACTGACTGAGACACCCAGGCGCTACCTTAGTTTGCCTTTCAAAGGAATGTGTGTATTGCATCTGAGTTGCTCATAGTAACTACTTATCCCTTTAATATCTGTAAGAAACCTGATATTGGAATTGTTTTTTATTCTTGATCAATCTCAACAGAGATTTATCAATCTTACTATATTTCAGGGAAACATTTTGTTGTATTTTCTCTATTGTCTTTTCTCTACTGCATATTGTTCACTTTCATGTTTATTATGCCTTTCCTTGTATTTACCTTCACTGATTCTAAAACTTCTTTCCTAATATAAGCACATGAAGCTGCAAATATTTTTCCAGTTTTATAGTTTTCTTATGGCAGAAAAGTATGCCAATACCAATTATTCCATCATGGCCAGAACCAAAAATCCTTCATGGAATGCTTTCTTTGTGCTTACTTAAAAATCAAATTAAAAACCAATGAAACAAAACAAATGAGGGGGGAAAAGTTCCCCACTATAGTGAACATGTATGCTTATCGAGCAAATATAGAACCCGTCAGAGAGTGCTGCTAAAGAACTACGTTTTCGGTGAATGAGTCCTGTGATTCTTGCTCTCAGTCCAGTGAGAACTATAATCCAAACCTCCATAGTTTTCCGTGTAAAGAAATTTAGGTGAAAAGTGCAGCTAGGAAGACTTTACCTCAAAAAAACACATACACTGCTCCCACCTAGCAAAGCAAAGCCACTTCCTTCTCCTTCCCCTGCAGTGATATATACCCAAATGGCTGCCATTCTGTTAATAAAAACCTTTCCACAAGTGGCAAATTCTCTACTCTTTCCTACAATGTGTATAGAGCACTATACTAGACGAGGCTAGAGGAAATAGAAAACATGGCGTACACTTGAGACAACTTAAGGAAAGCCATGAAAAGAATTTAAGATGGTTTGGATTCTGGAAATGTCAAATGTCAGAATTCTCCCTCAAAATTGTATGACAAGATTGACATTGAGATACAGTAGGCAAAGGACAGTCTTTTCAGTAAATGGTGCTAAATCCACTTAAGATCCACATGGCACAAAAAAAATAAATCTTGACCTCCTACCACACATCTTTTATAAAAACCCATTTCAGAAGACTCATAGACCTAAAAGGTTAAACAATTATAAGCAAACAATAAGCTTCTAGAAATACTATATGAAAACACCTTTACGACCTTCAGATAGGCAAAATTTTAAAAAAGAACACAGAGACCTAATTAAAGGATGAAACTTAAATTGGACATCATTGATGAAAGGACACCACTAACTATAAAAAAAGACAGCATTACAGGAAAAACAAACATTTGTAACTCACTGTTCAAGGAACCATATCCAGAATACATAAAGCACTCAGACAAAAGAGACAATCCGATTTTTTTTTTAAATGAGCAGAAGTCTCAACTGGGAACTTCAAGAAAGAAGGTCTCTAATAAGCACATAAAAATCATTAATCATCAGAGATATGTAAATTAAAGTCAAACAAAATAATATCATTAGACATCTGCCACATGGCTAAAATGTTTTAAAACCAGCAGAAAGCATTGCCAAGGAATTGGAATAACTAAAATATTCACACGCCACAACCACTATGGAAAACTTTTAGGTTAGCATCTCCTAAAGCTGAACATATGCATACCCTGTGACCCAATAATTCCACCTAAAGACATGTACAAAATGTTCATAGCACCATTCAGCATAATGGTCAATGTCTATCCATGGCAAAATGGAAATAAAGACCCTTCAAAATGAACAAAATTACTGCTACAATGTGTAATGGACTTTGGAAACAAATGATCCTGGACATGAATTTCAGCTCTGCTATTTATCATGTAATACTAAATATGTAGACATGAGTACATAAACCTGCTTTCTCCATCTGAAAAATAGGGTCATATCACCTGTCTTACAAGATTATTCTTGTAATTAATTTGAGGATTAAAGGTAATATGCACATAACTACATCTAATAGGTGCTCAGTAAACATTGTCTAAGATTTAGGAAATGGAACTTCTATCAGTCAGGATCAATACCAGACTTTTTAATATATAAACTCTTCCTATGAAGATAATGTTCCATCTGACCTGCCAAACCAATCTGTAGCATTTCTAAGTTGCCAACTCAGTCACTGGGAAAACTACACAAGAACCAGGTCATGGCATTTTATTACTCAGCTACTTTATGAACCCATATGCAATTGCAGCTGTCGCCTCTAATGCCAGAGGATTAAATGAGCTGGAAAGATTAAACAAATGGGCGGGAGAAATGCCAACTAGTGCATAAACTGGACAGGAGTCCAAATGGTTCAGTTACAAAGTTGATCCTTAGAAACTATGCACACTAGATAAACACTCTGAAGAGAAGCATATGCAAGTTAGGATGCCTGAAAAAAGAATGAAAATGGGACAAAACGTCCCTTAGTACTACTGTGGTTTTCAGCCCAATTCTTAGCCTACTTTAGTCTCAAAAATAAATCTATTCAAAAAAAAAACCTATTCATACTTGTCATTAAAGACTAAAACAAACAGGTGCTACAATAAATCTCACGTTGCTGACTTCTTAATGTAATTTAGTAGCAACCAGATCCTAAATTTTAAAGTTATAATAAATATTAAGAGAAATGACTATTCCTAAGTATAATATATATTCAGTAAAATTTTTGCTCATTTATAAAGAAAAGTTAGGATATTAACTTATATTGCCATCTAAACTAGGAAGGGGAAGGTGGAGGTAGGGCAAAGATAAAAGAACAAGTCTCCTGAAATCTTGAAATCAAATTTCCTGATCCAAAACAGTTTCTTGAAGAGAAAGGTCCAAAATTTCATATTTTGACTGTAGTCAAATAGGATAGCTAGTTCTATTCTATTAAAATTTATTATTAGGCCTATCAAGTTTTAAAAAGAAGATACATTATGAGTAATTCAAAGTAACTCTAAACTCAGTTCCAGCCATTCCACAAGAAAGGTCAGAACTCTGTCTTGGTGCAAGTCAGTGACATTGGGGCTCTGTACAAAGGGAATGAAGAACAAGAAGCTTTTTTTTTCTTCTGTGGATGAATTACCAGAAGAATCCCAGGCCATTTCTAACCTAGTGAAACAAAGAGAAAAACTCTGGCCAAAGTAAATCTGTGTTTTTCCGAGGCACATTTTCATAGCCCATGCTTGATTTATTTTGTTGCATGGATCTAGTTTTCCATTCATAGGATGTTGTGCATCAAAGAATCAACCTTAGTTAGGGAAGTCCTCTTTTAGTTTTCCTCAATGATCCATTTATTTGCAAAAATGTTACAGATTCCACTCCAGTTTGTCTCTCTAAAGAAAGCAATGTCATCCACATTTGAAAAACAGCTAGCACATAGGCCTTCTGCCACACAGAAGCAAAAGCTGAAAAAAAATGTGAAATCCATAGTTTAAACCAACATGGCACCCAACACATTTGTTTGAAATCCTAATGCAATGTTTGCAAGTGCAATTATAAAGTGCAATTCCGCAATTCCCGCACTTTGCAAGATAGTCTTCTAATTTAAAATGATGGTATTCTCAGTTGGTTTTAATCCAAAATCTTAAAAAATTTTAAGTATCTAGGACATGTTAACTAAATTAAAATACTATTTTTTAACGGAACCATACAGTTACTGAATTTTTATTAAAGATTTTTAACAAGAAGTAATTTAATGTTACATGGGAATGGAGAAGCATGATTTAAAAATCCACATAAAATAGTACCTCAACTTCACAGAACAAAGAGTAAAAGTTGCACCTTGATGTTTATCTTCTTTCTTACTAAGAACAATCTGTTTAAAACTGTTTTTCTGAATAAAAACATTCAGTAGCTTTTCAGTTAAATACAAAAGACCATGAGAACATTATTTAGCCATACATAATGACAGAGGATCAAGTCAACTAGAATTCAGATTCTAGTATGTAATTTCAAGAAATCCTTAAATTTGTACATGACCAGTGTGCCTTGCTAATGTTTTAGAAGTACAGGGAATTTTATCCCCAAATAATTGATGACTAAGAGAATATTAACTACATAAGTACGTTCTAAGAAATTGATTGGAGTTCTAAGAAATTGACTGAAGTATAGCTTTTATGTATTAGAAACGGAAGGAAGAAGTAGATATTAGAAATAGATAACAAGAGGTTATAATAAGTCTCTGATAAGAAGGGTCAACAGTTTCACTCAAAGCACAGCTCACGTTCATCACTCTAAGGGAACACTGTTATGCTATAAATCCCAGGGAGAAGGTCCATTACCACAAGGTATTAGACATGGGCCATAAAAAAAAGAAAAAGTACACCTTCATGCTAAAACCATACCATGAAACCATTCTAAACAAGAGCCATAATTTTAATAGTGACAAATTACTTGTCATTTAGTAGTAACCAAAAAGACAAATACCAGTTACTTCATCTACTTGTATACTTTGTATATTAAAAGTTTCAAATATTTTTAACCTGAGATATTTTAGAAATAGAAATTGCAAAAATAACAATACTCACAGCCCCCCATAAAGGACTTTTTTCCAACAACATCCAGCAGTGCCTTTTATTCTTCTGATTAATCATACTTTTTTCTTGCTTGTGGAGCAATTATTTGGATCTCTGATTTATGGGTAAAACCTATAGGAGGTTTGTATTTAGACACCAGACACGCACACATCTTCTGTCTGACATGGTGAAGAACTAACTAATGGGAAGTGCAGAGCTAGGTTTCATAACTTTTCTAGCACTGATGTAGCCTCAAAGATCTACGCAAGTATAGCATTTCAAAATTCCATGAAGGTATTTCAAAATGTAGTGAGAGAGTTCTATGGTCCTGGGGTGGAATGGGAAGGATGGGGCCAACAGCATATGATTTTACTGCAGTTATAGCCTATAGATTCATAACAAACTATCCTTTAAAAATGAGCTTTAAACGGTCTTGGGTTTTCTTTCACGTTCATCAGAAAGTCATAAGGAACGCTGAAGAGCAAAGCACAGTGAAATAGTGTTAATGCCCTCTGTTTCCTGAGCAAAAGGGCCTTCTATTTCCTTCCTAGGTTACCTAACAATGCCAAATAACTTCATAAAAACATCAGAATTTTAGAGGAGGAGTGGTACCAATGAGCAAATTTCTCATCCTTGCCTGATACTAAATCAGAAAAAATTACTGATTAAAGTCAATGCTTTAGTTAATAAATCATGGACTTCTCAAGATACTTAATGGTTTATCATGTGAATTCAACATTTACATAATAATCCAAGCTAATTTGCCTTTCATGTGATATTTAGATATTGTCAGAATCAAACTCTAATACTGAGGGTCAGTTCACTTTTGTTGTATCACTTCTTCAAATTACTATGTTTCTGAAAGAATGACAAATTGAAAATAGCATATCACCTTAAAGAACTTGAAAATATGTGAGGAAATTCTGATGGATAGAAAAAGCATTTCATGTAGCTTATCAACCAACAAGTAGAAGTATAGAGGAAACTACTTGGAGACATTCACTAAAATCATGAAGTCTTAGGAATTTAGAAACCCTCCCATTGTATGGGTGAGAAAACAGAAACCATGGGTGTCAAGGTAGATGTAGCCATACTGATCTATTAGGGAGACAAGCTATATATAATCTAGATCTCCTGATAGATTTTTTTTTCAGTATAATTTCCACAGAATTATATTTCTAAATTAGTTCTTAAACATGCTGTTATCCAGTAGAATGCTTCCAAGGATTGGCGATTTTAAGAGCCAGTAACCCACCTGCAACAATGTCTTGCTATTGATAAGTATTATCATCTTTGAAAGCGGAGTTCTATGAAGTGAAAGGTACAGTAAAGAGACATGGCATGATCACATAGTGTGGATACCAGCTAGCTGAGGACTTCAGCAAGCCAAGCCATCATCCCTACCCAGATCAGCCAAGGGCTGGGGTGTCTTCTGCAGAATGAGGTAGGTTTTATACAGGAAGTGCTGGTGTATGTACTTAGGCTCCAGTGATGAAGTCAAATGAGGATGTCAGCATTTTTGGTTCCCTTCAAACTGACCACATGCCAGTAAACTATTGGCTAAAACTGCAACTGTCCTCCTCCGCTAAGTGGACCAGGGCCAGAAGGATCCTAATGAGTATGTTGGCGCTGGTTCCTGACCTCTTTTTCACTGTTTTAGCAGTGTGGTAAGCAAAGAAAATCAATACCAAGTATTTTCTGATGATCTGACCCTATATATTGTAGATTTTTATATGTCTTTATAAATAAGCCTCTTCCTCATTGTTCATTCAGATACTATATGGCTACAGTTGTAGAAACAGGTTGCAAAAATTACACTGAAATAACATTTCTCTCATAAATGTGTGGGGGTTGTGCAGTTTGATGCTTATATTTTGGTCTATTGGATTTTTATAAGAACAGATTTATCTGTCTTAGCTTCAAATCAAGATTTGATCACTTTAGTCATACTATATACATTAATTAAATTTGAGAATGGCTTTAGAAACCATGATATTAACCAATCTGTTACAAAGCTAAAATTAGTACCCTACCTCCAAAAACATTATCTAAATATTTAACTAAAAATACACCTTTATCATGATCCTAGTCAGGGTCCTGGGATCGAGCCCACGTGGGGCTCTCTGCTCAGCAGGGAGCCTGCTTCCTCCTCTCTCTCTCTGCCTGCCTCTCTGCCTAATTGTGTTCTCTGTCAAATAAATAAAATCTTTTAAAAAAAATACACCTTTAAAAAAGGAAAAATAACAAGGCTATTTAACTGTTCCTAACACCATTCTGTTCCATGTCTTGATAAAATTATCAGTAATTAGAGCTGTTAACGTATGTGTCCTTCTCAAGAAAAACCTGAATATAGCCCCATTTTACAGATGGTGAAAGTGAGAACTCAGGTTAGGCAGCTTTCTCAGAGACTGAGTGGCAGAGCTGTAATTCAAACCCTGCACTGTTGAATTTCAAAACCTGGTCTCTAAAATCCAAAATGTCTGCTTAGTCTCCCAAAGCTTTCTCGAAGTTATTAACCTTGTATAGAAGAGAAAAACTTTCACCCTGAGTTTTCTTGTATTCAACCCCAAACTCGAAAACTGAAACAGTCTATACCTGGTAAACTTCTGCTTTCTACTCCATGTGACCTTTTCATAACCAAATTCCTCAAACCTTTGTATTTAATCTACTTGTAAGCCAATAGTTTTACAAAGGATCCTCCTTTTGTATACCTCAGCCTTTAGTCCTCTCAAGCAATAGATGGTTTTAGCTTAGTTTGCTCATGGTTATGAGAATGAGAAGAGTACATCTGTCATTTTCTCAAGGCCACTCTGAGCCAGAAATATAATTCTGGTCTAAGGTCTGGTTGCTAAACCACGCTTCCTCTGCAATGGTAAGCTACTATTGGTAGACTGGTCATTAAGAAACAAAAAATAACAAGAAGCATGGGATATTTAAAATACTTCTTTTGCTGATCTCTTTCCCCTAACTTGTCCCTCCCCTCTATTTTGCCCATTTCCTATATACCCTGTATTGTGATTATGGAAAGAAACTGCAAGTGCTTTGGCAGATAAGGAAAAAAACCTTACTCCTATTTCAAACATGAAGCAAAGTTTCATTTCCTTTTCTTATTAAAACATGGGATATAGCCTCAAGAAGTTTGATACTTGCAGGAAGTGTCATGTTAAATCCATTTCTTCTATTTAAATTTTATTGGTGCAGAACATTATCTTTAATTTATAAATTTAAGACAGTACACTAAGAAATGTGTTGGTACCCATGCATATGGCAATCGGCACTGTTGAGCTAGTCTAAATCAGCACCGTCAATTGAATTTCTGTGGTGATGGAAATGTTCTGTATTTGTGTAATATGAAGGTAGTCACATGAGCACCTGCAACATGGCTGGTGTGACCAGGGGGCTAAAATTAATTTTATTTTTGTTAATTTAAATTTTAAAAACAACCAGTGGCTAATGGACAGCACAGGCCTCAGATCTGAGTATCTTTTCAAATTTTTATTTTGAATTAATTATAGACTCACAGGAAATTGCAAAAATAGTACAGAGAGGTCCAGTTTCCCCTAATGATTACATCATATTATACAACTATAGTACAATATCAAAACCAGGAAACTGACATTGGCACAATGTGTGTGTTTAGTTCTATGCCACTTTATCACTTGTATAGACCTGTGTAAGCACAGTCAGTCATGACACTGAAGGATTCCAGCATCACTAAGAGCTCCCTCATGCTACCCATTTCTAGTCATCAACACTTTCTCTTCACTGTCCCTAACTCCGGGCACTCACTACTCTGTTCTCTATCATGTTGTCATGTTTACAGAACGCTCTGTAAGTGGAATTACTCATTATGTGACTGTTTTTTCACTCAGCATAATGCTCTTGAGGCCCTTCCTTCCTTTCTTACGGTTTTATTTATTTGACAGAGAAAGACAGCAAGAGAGGGAACCCAAGCAGGGAGAGTGGGAGGGAAAGAAGGAGGCTTCCCACAGAGCAGGGAGCCTGATGCGGGGCTTGATCCCAGGACTTCAGGATCGTGACCTGGGCCAAAGGCAGTTGCTTACCCGACTGAGCCACCCACGCACCCCTCTTGTGGCCCTTTCAAGTGCTTGCATATATCAATAGTCTGTTCCTTTTCTTTCACTGGGTAGAATTCCATGGTGTGGTGATACCACAGTGAGTTCAGCCATTAACATGTTAATGAACATTAAATTGTTAACAGTTTTTGACAATTACAAATAAAACTGCTATGAACATTCGTTTACAGCCTTAGTGTGGATCTAAGTCTTCATTTCTCTGGGATGAATGATCAGGGTAGGACTGTTAGATTATATGATGAGTGTCCACATGTGCTTATTTTCACTTGTTAACCTGAATGTCTTTGTGGTGTTTGCCCATTTTCTGATTAGGTTGTTAGGGTTTCTTTCTTTCTGTCTTTCTTTCCTGTTCTTTTTTTCTTTTACCTTTCAGTTTCGAGAGTTCTTTTTTTAATTTTTCAATTATTTATTTTTTTCCAATCATTTTTTTTATTTCATTTCTTTTCATCGTAACAGAATTCATAGTTTTACAACACACCCAGTGCTCCATGCAATGCGTGCCCTCCATAATACCCACCACCTGGCTCCCCCAACCTCTCACCCCCTACCCCTTCAAAACCCTCAGGTGGTTTATACATTCTAGAGTTTTGTCAAATATAGGGTTCTCAAATACTTTTTTCCAATCTATAGCTTGTCTTTTTTGCCCTTTTTAACAGTCAGAGAGCCAAAAGATTTAAACTTCGACAAAGTCCTGTTTATCAATTTTTTTCTTTTATGGTTTTTATGCTTTTGGTGTCATGGCTAAGAACTTTTTGCTGAGTTCTAGGTCTAGAAGATTTTCTCTTAGGTTTTCTTTAAAAAGTTTTACAGTTTTATGTTTTACATTTAGATTGATGACCTACTTGGAGTTAATTCATGGATTCAGTCTAAGGTTTAGGTGGAAGTTAATTTTTTGGGGGGGAGTCCATAGATATTCAATTGTTCTGATACCATTGTTGAAAACATACACTGTATTTGCACCTTTATCAAGAATCATTTGGCTCCACTTGTGTGGGCCTAATTCTGGGTTCTCAATTCTGTTGCACTGACCTATGTGTTTATCCCTCTGGCAATACCCTAGTCTTGGTTACAGTAACTACATCACTTCTTAATATTAGAGTGATTCTCCCCACATTATGTTCTTTTTCAAAACTTTTTTTTTTTTTTTAGCTGTTTTGGTTACTTTGCCTTTCCATGTAAATTTTAGAATAATCTTATCTACACCTATAAGAAGTCTTGCTAGAATTTTAGCAGGAATGTTGTTAAACCTATATGTCAGTTTGGGGGAACTGTCATTTTCATTGTATTGAGAGTCTTCTATCCCAAGAACACAGTATGTCTCTCCATTCATTTAGATTTTTATTTCTTTCATCAGCACTTTATAGTTTTCATGGGTATATCTTTTTTTTTTAGTTTTTTTAAAAGATTTTATTTATTTATTGGACAGACAGAGATCACAAGTAGGCAGAGAGGCAGGCAGAGAGAGAGGAGGAAACGGGATCTCCACGGAGCAGAGAGCCCGATGCGGGGCTCGATCCCAGGACCCTGGGATCATGACCTGAGCCGAAGGCAGAGGCTTTAACCCACTGAGCCACCCAGGCACCCCATCATGGGTATATCTTTTAAAAGCAAACCTAGAAGTGACGTAGAAATACCTTATAAATGCCACCAAAATAAAAAGGTGGTAGTCTAAACAGGTTTTGGAATCCAGCGAGATCTGAGCTAACTAAAGTTAATAACCAAGAATCACACAAACACAAGTATATTCACTTGGGGCACATAAGCAGATTTTGCTGAAAGACTGGCTTCCTATCGTTTACAAAGAAATAAAAGAACATTATAGGTAATTCTGCAATTAACACAGTACATAGGACACATTGGAAGTTTAAAAGATGGAATTCCTACCTTCCTATTACAAGTAGCACTTCTTCCCTTTCTTAATGTTATTTTTTCTATGTATCAAAGCTGTGCATTACGTGTGCAATAACACTGCAAGATGGGGGCTCTAAATTACACATTTGCAAAGGTCCATTCCAAGTCCTACAGTATTTTATGAATTATATTTTTGAAAAGTGATGAAAATAATGCTTTGTGAACGTTGCTGCTTAGAGATCTACAGAGGGCAGGTCAAGTGGAAAACTTCTATTGAATGGTAAGTATATGTAACTATTTGGACAATCCATGAAAGCTGCAGGGAAAAGTGAGATACAAGAAAATTTTGAAGAGATTAAAATTATTTAGCCCAGAAATGAGAATTCTGTGAAAACACCTGTAAGGCAATTAGGAAGTTATGCACCTACCCAAGGGAAATGAACAACTTAAAAATATACACAAGAATACGTTCTTAGCAACTGGAGTTCAAAATAGAACACAGTAGGTTGTACAAACCCTGAAATAAGTAAGGTCCTATTCATGATGAGTATAATTGTGAGGTGTATTTGTGGAAGTAGGAGAGTACCACAATAATTCAGACCAGTGTATGATCCAAGTCTTCCGAATACCATGCCCAGCTTTCAAATCTAACCAATAAAGAAGAATCTGAGGACTGGAAACTAAGGAACGATTAACAGAGATATCCCTGCTCACCTCTGTGTCTCCTAGACTGTTTTATCAGTTCACACACAATAACTGCTTGATGGACTCATGAGCACCTAGGATACCCCAAAGCAAACAGAGTTATAATTGGTGGAGAAACAGAGGAAGCCAGTTTCTGAAAACCGAGAGCATGGGCATCATTTTCTAAACTGTTGGTCATGATTATCATGCCAGGGAAGTTGGACACAGACAGGCAGAAGGATTCTTCCACGGAATCAAACACATGTATCACGGTCATCTTATCCACACTATCCATAATCTCACTCCTCAATAGGTCACTGCACCAGACCGTGCAGGGTGGGAGGAGAATAAAGAAGAAAAAACAAATAGAAGAACCAAGGAGAGAGGGGGAAAAAAAAAAAAAAAGAGGAAGTACGTTATTAGTCAGCTTGACAACTACTTAGATATAGGAGAGTAAAAACTAAAACTAAGGGAAACAAGTGCTGCCCCAAACATTTTTACAAAAGATCAAATTAAAGAAAAAATATTCAACTTATTTTATGTTTAACAACATCTTATCAGTACTATCAAGATAACGTATAACCAAAACCAAAAGCATTCAAATGTTTGATTCTGAGCTAAAAATAGGAACTAAAGGTCAAAGATTTAACACCAGTCAGAGTCTTTTAATTTTAAAGCTACAAGTTGTATTTAAACTCTTGAATCACTATTGGAATAAAGCACTGTTTTTTTTTTTTTAATAGAGCTCCAATTTGAAGAGTGAAAAAATCTACTAACACAAGTGCTTGACAAATTCAGGAAGCCATTTAACAGGATATATGAACAAATCTAATATGTGATTCGGGTGAATAAACAAAATCAGAGGCCACTTCTGCTGGCTGTTTTGTTCTCTCTTACCAGTTGAAACAGCTGCACACAAAAGTTCCAAATGGTAGAAAACCTTGGGACTCTTTCAGCCCATTATTTCTTTCTGTCTTTACCACAATCATTTCTACAATGCACCCAGAGTCTGCTTTTTATTGTTCCCAATTCCTGAACAACATTTAGTACCTATTATAAAAAGGAAAGTCTGTAGAAGAGGGTTATTTCTCTACTTTTGGTAATATATAAGACAATCATTACTAAAAATAACCATTTCTGTTTTCAGACCAATTAAAACCACAAATGCATTCAGACATCCCTGTCACATCCAAATCTTGACACAACAAAGGTGCTAAAAACTATATTCTGTTAAAGAATTTAAATTTAATTCTACCAAAAAAATTACTTTTGTGCACCAGTGAAGTACAACATTTAAAATTTCCACAGATATACTGAGAGGCTCTTTATTTGTAAATGTTTCTTTCAACATTTTTCAGAGCTTGAACCTTTCTCCAACTAATAAACAATTACTTGCCACCAACTTATAACTTGGGCCAAGTGCCTTTTCAGTATTACAAAAACCAAAACCAAAACCAAAACACCAAAAACAAAACCCAAAAATATCTCTAACAGATTACAGTGGGTTAATGATGGCCACAAATTCTTTGCCACTATTCCCACACCAAGAGGTGGGATCTATTTTTTTTTCCCTTCCTTGAATGACTATCCAACAGAAAATAGCAGAAATGACACTGACCAGTTCTGAGCTAAATCTTTAAGAAGCCTGGCCATTTCTATTTCCTTTCTGGAGTCCAGCTACCATGTTATGAAAATGTCCAAATAGCTACACACATGAGAAAGGCCTCCCTGGGAGAGAACGAAGGCCCAACTGACAACTCCAGCTAAAATCACAGCTGACAGCACCAAGCTGCCAGGCCTGCAAGTGAGCTACCTTGGAAATAAATCTTACAGCCCTAAACAAGCTGTCCCAGCAGACAACACATAGATCAGAAATGAGTCATCCTTACCAAACCCTGGCCAGATCCCAAAGCTATGAGCAAGAAAACAGTTTTGTTTTTTGTTTTTTGTTTTTTAAGATTTATTTATTTGACAGAGAGTGAGCATAAGCAGGCAGACACAAAAGGAGGGTCTCTGCTGAGCAGAGAGCCCAACCTGGGGTATGATCCAAAGATCGTGAGATTATGACCTGAGCCAAAGGCAGATGCTTAACTGACTGAGCCACCCAGGTGCCCCCAAAATAGTTGTTGCCTTACCTTAAGCTACTAAATTTAAAGATGACTTGTTAGGCAGCAACAGATAACCAAAACAAAGTTTAGAACTAGAAAGGCTGGGGAAAAAAGCCTAAAATATATACTGGCCTTGAGTCCAGGTGGTGGGCAGAAGTTAGAAGAATCTTGAGGAGACAGTTAATAAAAATCTGAAAAAGTGAAGAAATGTTATCAGTGGCTGAAGAAAAGGAACCTACATCACATGTTGGCAGAATAATTAGCAAACCCAAAGTATGCAGTAACATGGAAATAGAAAGGGCACCTAGTGAACTCATGGATCTGACTAAGGAGAATTTCAGGAAGAATGCTGAAAGTACCAAATGGTTCATTTAGCCGCCTATGATAAAATATGGGAGTAGTGAAATGAACTAAAAAAGGAACAGTGTGGTTCCTTTTCAAGTAGAATTTAGAGGAAATAAAAAGGAGCCAGACTTGATGAGTTCAAAAATAAAACCATTTCTCATTTCAGCATCTTAGCAAAAAGCAAGCTCAAAGTAAGCATGTCTCAAAGTAAGACATGGCTCACGGCAAAGATCAAATCCTATAGCGCCAGTAAAATGTGGCCTCAAAACATTTTTTGAGCCCTCAAAGATTTTAGGTGGTTGGTTCCTCACAGACTATGTTAGACTAGTGGTTCTAAAACTTCATGAGCACCAGACTCAGCTGTTGGGGGGTGGGGGGGGAGGGCTGTGTGTGTGTGTGTTAAAACCCAGATCACTGCATCTGATCACTGTTTGATTCAGTAGGTCTGCAATGCTGTCTGACCCCTGTCGTTCCCAGGTGGTGCTAATGCTGCTGGTACAGAGACCACACTTTTCGAATCAGTATGAGACCAAAAGGCTTTGGAGGATTTTAAGTGTGTCTTAAGAACCATCTCTACCAGACAGTAGAACTTGTAAGAATTTTTTTAAAAGACTTTTTTATTTGAGAGAGAAAACACAAATGGGGGCGAGAGAAAGGAGCAGAGAGAGGGGGAGAAAATGACTGACCTCTGAGCAGGGAGCCCAGCACTGGGCTCAATCCCAGGACCCCCAGATAATGAACTGAGCCAAAGGCAGGCACTTAACCAACTGAGCCACCCAGGCACCCGGAGCTTGTAAGAATTTTAATGGTATTTTCACACTATGCCCTGACTTAAAGGCAGTTCAAGGTAGAGCCCTGTCTCAAAGAGATTAGTGGGAACAGTTTTAATCTAATGTTGTGAACCCCAAAGAAATCCATGGGAATACTCAAACTCTAAATAAAAACATATGAATGGAAAGACCATAGATCTGGACTAAAAAGACATAGTTCAGAATGAAAATTATCAGGGCCCTTATTCAGACAGGAAGAGGCTACAAACATAAGTCATTTCTTACGGAAAAATAAGATTCAGAGGACATAACCAAGAGCCTAGAGAGTAGAGACAAGAGCCACAGAGAACCACCCAGATTATAAACTAGCCCTGGGGTACCTGGGTGGTTCGCCAGTTGGGCATCCAACTCTTGATTCAGATCAGGTAATAATCTCGGGATTTTGAGACCGAGCCCTTCCTCAGGCTCTGTGCTGGGTGTGGAGCCTGCTTGGGATTCTCACTCTACCTCTGTCCCTCCCTCCCTTCTCTCTCTCTCCCCACCCCCTAAAACAAACCCCAAAAAACAAGAACAAAAAAATTAGTCCCAAACAAGAAACCACTGACATTCACCTAGCTGGATTTTAGAACAGTTGTGGACTGGGGACTGCTAGGTGTCTCTCATTTCCCCCTTCTGTTTTGTTTAAAAAAACAAAACAAACAAACAAACAAAAAAAACCAGTTTTACTGAGATATAAGTCACATACCATAAAATTTACCCAAAGTTTGCAACTCAGATTTTTTTTTTAGTATATATCCACAGATACAACCAGATAGCTTTAAAACATTTCCATCTCCTCAAAAAGACACCTGTACCCTTAGTTATTACCCCCCATACGCCCAACCTACTAGCTCTAAGAAGCTACTAGTCTACTTTGTTTCTATAGATTTACCTATTTAGGACATTTCATATAAATGAAATCATACAGTAAGTACTCTCTGTGACTAGCTTCTTGTACCTAGCATATTTTCAAGGTTTATCCATGGTGCAGTATATGTCAGTACTTCATTCCACTGTATGGATATACTAGATTTTATGTTCCATCAGTTGATAGATATTTGAGTTGTTTCCACCTTTTGACTATATAATGTTGCTATGTTGTATTCAGGTGTAAGTTTTGGGTGGGCATATTTCTTCCTTTCTCTTATATACACTTAGGAAAGGTATTTCCAGGTCACATGGTCACTCTATGTTTAAATTTTTCTGGAACTGCCAGACTGTTTCCAAAGTAATGGCACCATTTTATATTACCACCAGCTGTGTATCAGTGTTGTGACATCTCCAAAACCTCCAATACCATTTTGAAGATTTTATTTATTTACTTGACAGAGAGACACACAGCAAGAGAGGGAACACAAACAGGGAGAGTGGGAGTGGGAGAAGCAGGCTGAAGTGGGGCTCAATCCCAGAACCCTGGGATCATGACCTGAGTCAAAGGCAGATGCTTAACTGACTATGCCCCCCAGGCGCTCTTCTAATACCTTTTTGAAGGAGAGTGTCTGTTGCAATTTTCCTGTCCCTGCCTTGCCATTGTATGTTGGGTGGGGAGAAGAGAGCAAATAACTTGTGCCTTTTGTTCACAGGTATTTTGTTTGAGACTAGTTGTACCCAAAGAGCTTCATCTGCACCTGGTCCTGATTTAGATGAGCTCCTGGACTCAAGCTAACATAGCAACGGAGTGAGGCTTGTGGGAGTCTTATGTATGGGTGAGTCTAGTATGCATGTGTGAGGGGCCAGAGAGCACACTGTGGTAAAGTGTCATTCTGGTGACCACCTCCAATGAACCACACTTGTGGATATTCATTCCTTGTACAGTTCCTTCCCACATGGACGCTGGGCTGGGCCTATCACTGCCTACACCATTAGAATATGGCAGAAATGATGCAGTGCCAATTCGGGGCCAGGCCCTTAACTGGTTGGGTAGCATCTACTTCTATTTGGGAAGACAGACACCACGAGGCTACCTAAACAGCCACTGAGTCCCAGCTCCCAAGCAAGTCTCAGAGGACCACAGCTCTCCCAGCATCCAGCGACACCAACAGAATAGAACCTCCTGGCCAACTCACCGAATCATGAGCTAAGTCGCTGTTTTAGACTATCAAGTTTTGGAGTGGTTTATTACACAGCCATAAATTACCCAAACAGGTCGCTTTAGCGGCATTTTAAGCTTTGCTTCTCTCTAGTCACACTAGGCTACTTAATTATGAAGAACTGGAATGTGCAGTACACTTTTTTTCCTCCACAAATTTAATCTATTATACCTAGGGTTAATTCAACAACCATTTAGGCAAATGAAATATACCTTCTGGGTCTCAGGACACTTTTCACAGAGTCTATTTTAGAGTCCAAGTCTCTAAGAGTGACAAAAACTTGAAAGTTTCCATTTCCAGTAGCAAGCCCCGAGCAGCTACATAAGCCAGCAGAGAGGACTGGCCAGGGATGGGAACCTCAGCATTAGCGGACATCTCTTGGTGCTCCGTAAGTCACTCCAGGAGCACAGGCAAATCCGAGGAAAGGCCCTGCTGATCAGACAAATTCACAATAGGAATTCGGAAGATAAGTGGGGACACACAAATACCAAGCAGTCTGTGGTGACAGCCAGGGAATCCTCCAGGCACAGTCCCAAGGTTTAAGATGGCAGGGCTTCTGAAGCCAGTTGTTATGACAACCAAAGAAGATTTTTTTTTTTCATTTCTTTTCCTTTTTTGTTAACATCAGTAACACCATTAAGAATTTCTCAACTCTGCTTTTTCTTATGCTGACACACCTGCTGTTCTGCTTAGCTCCTCTGGATTTAAAGAGTGCTCAGGCATCTGCCCCAGTGACTCCTGTCTTTCAGTTTATCCTAGGGATGGCCATGATGGCATGCAAGGATCTCAGAGGTTTTCTGCATCTCAAGAATACAGACAAGAAGAAATCCCTCATAATAGAATTATTCTAATTTTCACAGGATAATACTTAGGAAAGTTAGAGGCAGGGAGTAAACTCTCAACATATTACACTATCAATATATTGTATATGGTAATTTTGTTCAATTGCAAGTGCATCTAACTAACCCTAAAAACAATGATCTTCGGAGAAAAAAATAACAGTATCAACTCACAAGTCTATTAACAGAGAGCTGGTTTAAACAAATTGTAGTACAGCTATACAGTGAAATACTACGCTAACTTAAATAATTAAACAAGAGGATTTTGAAAAATTTGATGTGGAAAATTTCTAATACATATCAATAAAAAACCTAGTTGAAAGAACACATAATCCCATTTTAAAAATAGGTCCATACTGCTTGTATATGCACAGAAAAAACCCGCCAGAAGTCACCAGACTAACTAGACACCACAATCTGGGTGAGAATTTCACTTTCTGCAGAACATATTGCTAGAATATTTGGTTTTCTAATAGTGAGCACATGACTCTTAACATCAGAACAACATGGGGAGAAAGGCACACAGAGCCTTCTTAAAAACACAGCTTTTACCTGAGTTTGTTCACATGGTCTTCAGTGTTCACTCCTCTTTAGCACTCAGAGCGGCTCAAGTCTGTTTTTAGAACGGTGTCAGGAGCGGCTATATGAGCTGTTTCCTGTACGGGGCAGCTATTTTTAATTAATGAACATTTTGCTGTAAGAGTTCATTGGAAAATAAAACCACCACCACTTCTGCAAGTCAAACGAAAGAAAGGCTTACTCTCAAGAGTAAAATGAAAGATTTCAGTTATAAAAACATAGTCTAAAAGGTATTAGGTGGTACGTGACACTGAATATTAAGCACTTTATTGCCACCCTGATACTAAGATCAATCTCATTTAAAAATTTCTCAAGGGAATCTAAAACTTCTATTTACTTCATTTTTCCAGAGAACATTGGAAGGGAGAGAGAAAAGAGAATGAATACAGAAAGAGAATAAAGCTTTCCAAACACTTCCTGAGCAACGAGGTGCAAAATACTGTTCTATACTTTCGGCTCAGGTCCTGATCCCAGGGTCCTGGGATCAAGCCCCACATTGGGCTCTCTGCTCAGCAGGGAGCCTGCTTCCCCCCTTCTCTCTGCCTGCCTCTCTGCCTACTCTCTGTAAAAAAAAAAAAAAAAAAAAATACTGTTCTATACTAACTAGAAGAATTAAAATTGTGGTTGCTCTATCTGTAAGGGTATTAGCAACAAAATCACCCCTTCCAAATCATTTGATTCTCCCACAGTTTATGAGACAATACGGCCCAGAAGATAGCTGCTATGAAAACAAGTTGTATTGATCTATGCAATTGTTCAACCTATGGGCCCACGGCACCACTAAGGGGGTCCTCTCAGGGAATCAGCAGCATGGCCAGCAGGGAAGAATTCGGTGGTTAGGTAGCAGAACCACAGTTTCAAAGGCCCCACACCAAGCCACTCCTCCCCAGAATGAAGATGGGACTTTCCTGCAGATCTAAGAAGGTTCTAAGAAGCAGCTCCCAACACATTCACAGTATATGGTAACGTGCTGTCCAGTCACAAAAACAAGGGTTTATTGTTCTCTTGCCAAACTGTACTCATCATGACAGGTGGCAATACACACTCTTACACTTAACTCTACCCACCCTCTCCACTCACCACTTCTCTAACTTCCTTGCATTTGTAAACTTTTAGAGTTTTGTTTTTACAGATTTTATTTATTTATCTCAGAGAGAGAGAGAGAGAGAGGGAGAGAGAGAATGTACAAGCAGGGGGAGCAGCAGAGTGAAAGGGAGAATCAGGCTTCCTGTTGAACAGGGAGCCCAGAGAGTGGCTTGATCCCAGAACTCTGGGATCATGACCTGAGCTGAAAGCAGATACTTAACCGACTGAGCCACCCAGGCACCTCTTTGACACAATTTTAAAAGTACCTTTTTAACCTGTTAATTTGATTGAAACAGGTTATAGAATTTCTACCTAATACACTGAACAAAAAAATGCTGGCATTTAAGAGAAGTTCTGAAGATGAGATGGTAAAGGCTCTAATGTTCTATGAAGGCCTTGCCTATAGCACACTCCGCAGAGGGGTGTGATGGTTAATTCTATGTGCCCACTTGGAGAGTGCTTTTGGATAAGATTAACATTTACATCAGTGAATTCTGAGTAAACAGATTGCTCTCCATAATGTGATAGGCCTCGTTCAGTCAGTTGACAGCCCCAATATTACAACAACAACAACAACAAAAAACCCAGCCTTCCCAAGAGAGAAGTCTCCAGCAGACTGCCTTCAGACGTCATCTATACCGTTGGCTCTCCTGGGTCTTAAGCCTGCTGATTTGGACTTGCCAGACTCCATAAACACATGAACCAATTCCTTAAAACACATATGCACACATACTCATACCCTACTGGCGTTGTTTCTCTGGAAAATCCTGAATGCAGGGATCCCCTCTGGGACATCGTAGCCTGGCTACCAGCTGTTTAATATCTACAGAGGAAGAGTAATTTGATGACGGGAAACGGCCTCTCCTGCCCACAACATGCCTAACCCTTCTTCCAATCATGGTGTTGCCAGCAAATCATGCTGTTTAGGAATACATGAATATGCGTGGAATAGGATATAGCTAGGCACACCTTATTATCCCTTCTTCTTAGCTTCTTAAGAAGAGAAAGAGTCCTGAAGGGAGTTTATACTTTGCTCAAAGCTTCAAAACACAAACATAATATTTTTAAAAAATCACATAACTAGATAAATTGGCCTCATCAATGACCTGCTGAGGCCATGGCGGAAATGAAAGGAAAATGGCAGGTAGAGTCAACAGGTAGCAGCAGAAAGTACCCTGATTTTTCTGTGGAGCATCACACACAGTTTTCTCCGTTACAAATGACTGAATTATTCATGCTTGCCTCAAAATACCTCGGGATTTCCCAATATCTATCTACATAGTTATGGAACCTCTCCACCCAGCTCTCGCCCCTTCCACCAACATTCGCCTGGTTAAGCAAATGACCCACTCTTGCTGCTCTCCAATGTGGCCGACCCCACTGAGCCCCAGCAGCCAGAGGGCATCCCTATACATCCATCCTCTGATCACTGAAACTGCTACTTCTCCAAATTCTCCTTACAGCTCCACATCTTCCCATGAAAATGGTACCTGCAGCCTACCCTGCCCAGTTCCATGTTAGGAGAAAAATAAGTGCCACCACACCAACATTTTGGAATATTTCTTGCAGATAAGCTTTCTAAACCTATACTTTCTAGCACCTTCTATCATTTTTACCTCCTCATTGCCTCTCATTTCCACAATATATCCGGCCCTAGGGCCACTATACCACTCTAGTTTTCAATCCCCACTGAAGGTGTGGGCAGAATAGATTTTTTTCTTTAAAGATTCTATCCATTTATTTGTCAGAGACAGAGAACACAAACAGGAGAAGAGGCAGGCAGAGGGAGAAGCAGGATCCCCACTGCACAGGGAGTCTGAGGTAGTGCTTGATCCCAGGACCATGGCCCAAGCCAAAGGCAGACGCCCAACCCACTGAGCCACCCAGACACCCCCAGAATAGATAATGTACACAATTTAGAGATGAGGACAAAAAGGTAAAAAGAAATGAAGTGACTTGTACAAGTTCATACTGTAAATTATTCAAACTACAATTAGGACCCATTTTTCTATTAACTTAAATTTCTTTTACACAGGGAGGCTATATAACACTTATCAAAAGCCTAAGATTGGAAGTCAGATTATACTTGCTTTACCACTTATCACAGTTTGACCCTCAATTAAGTACATGAAGCAATTAGTTTATTAACCTTGGTTTCCCAGGCGCCTGGGTGGCTCAGTCATTAAGTGTCTGCCTTTGGCTCAGGTCACGATCCCAGGGTCCTGAGAAGAGCCCTGCATCGGGCTCCCTGCTCAATGGGAAGCCTGCTCCTCCTTCTCTTAGTCCCCCTGCTTGTGTTCTCTCACTATGTCTCTGTCAAATAAATAAAGTCTTAAAAAAAAAAAAAAGGTAAAAAAAAAACCCAAACCCAAAACAAAAAACTTGGTTTCCTCAACTGTAAAAACCATATTAGTATTGGCCTTCAATTGGGTTTTGAGATTTCACAAAATAAAAAGGATAAAACCTTTGAACACTGCCTAACACATAGGAAACTATTAATAAACTCTGTCGATTCTCCTTACTGTTTTATAATGAAATCAGCTTTTCAGTGGTTATGATATACATGCCCTACTCACACTTGTCCTTTTTAATCTTTTGTAGAGTCATGAATTTCACCTGAAAGAGACCAAACACGTTTAAAAACCACTGATATATCCAGTGGTTTATTTACATAACATGCTTTATTGGGTCACATGCAAATAAATGCTTAGCAAAAACTTTAAAAGAAAGTTGGGGAGGGTGCTTGGGTGGCTTCGTTGGTTAAATGTCTGACTCTTGATCTCAGCTGAGGTCTTGATCTCAGGGTCATGAGTTCATATCCCTACGTTGGGCTCCACACCGGGCATGGAGCCTACTTAAAAAAAAAAAAAATGTTGGGAGAGACAGGAAAAATCACAACTCAAATAACACTTCTACCTGTTGAGTTGGTTGCTTACTGGATATGTGATATAGCCAGTAAGTGCAGAACTTAATTATTCTGTCATGGGGTCACATTATAGAACATTGATCAAACAGTCTTGATATGACTACATTTTAAACTTAAGTGGCAGGTACATTTTGTGGTACTCTTCCTCTGCCATTTTAGACCTTGGGCCTTTACCCAAAACATTCAGTTACTCTGCCCACATGGCTTAATGCTTCTGCAAAAAAAAGTGGGCCAGTGGTCAGAAGACCCAAGTTCTCATTTAAATTCTCACATAACCTTTTCAGACCTCAATATTGCCAACAAGGATACCACCGGCCCCTTTACCGCACAGGTTTTTCAGACAAAAACAGTGAAGACAAACCATGAAACACAAGCACAGGCTTCCAGGTTTGCTGCACAGAGGGAAAAAATCATCTGTGGGGACGGTATCAATGTTCCTCCCAATGAAGGCATCTTAAATATCTGAAGTACAAAGTCTGAAAGAATGGCTTATTTGCCTTGAAACAATGAAAGAGGAGGGAAAATTTCATGTGCTGTGCTCTTTAACTTGTCTCCCAAAGAATTAGTATTTTAATTTGTATGTAATCCACAATAAAAAATACTCTTGACATTGACATTTCCAAATTCGTATCACAGAAAGTTTCGGTATCCAGATTTTTAGTAGTAAGGCAGACCTGGATTGACGCTTTTTCCCAGCACCTCTCCCACTAGCTCCATGACTTTGAGAAGCTGGCTAACCTTGTAGATCCCTGGGCTTTGTTTGCTTTTGGTGCTGGTGGTCACACTGAACAAAAAAGATGATTTCACCTTTTCTCTCACAGGACGAGGAGGTGCAAATGAGGCCCCACACACACCACATCACGAACAAGGCAGCGCCGGTCAGCACTGCGGCCCTCCTCCATCGGCAGCCGAGGCAGCAGTCTGTTTCAGTCACACCTGGATTTCCAAGCTGCCTCAAGTGGATTTACTAGGTGAGGTGAGTTAACACAAGCCCGAGGACCTACGAACTGCAAGAAATAAGTTTAAAACCTACCCCAGAAGAGATACAGGGGGAGTAAAAGTTTAAGCAAGACTGTTAGCTGTGATTCACAGTACCTATGTTGCATTTTCTTTCCACTCTCACTGCCTTTAATCATAGCTCTGGCACGAGTACGTGCAGGGAAAGCTGATAAAAATGACAACGCCCCATCTGAAGCTCCGAGGTCTACCACCCAAACTTGCATGTTTCAAGTTCCTCTTCTGTAGGAATGCTGACAATACTGACTCCATCTTGGGCCTCCATCTTGTTCATATTTGCTCAAGGACCTCTCCTGGGCTACGGGTCCTGGGTCCCTTGGAGATTAGTATATATATACCTTAGAGATGCCCACCAAGGCCAGGATGGGGAAGACTTTATTTTGGCCTCTCATGAATCTGTTAGGGATAACACAGTCTTTCTTTCTTGATGCACAGGTGGTGCCACCAGATCTAATTAAAGGGTAGCTGTCAATTAAGTGCATGCAAGCCCTTTGAGGTGCAGGTGAACTCTATGATCCTACTACAGTGCCCTTCTGCATGTCCCCTCGCTCTATAAAATCTGTGGCCCAAGGACTGGACATTGTGAGAATAGCTATGCAGCTGCCAAGGATCACCCTCTGCCCAATCCCCTGTGTCTGTCAGGCACCTTGAATAAAGCTCTGTGTAAACTCTCCAAGGGGGCTGGCTGCATTTTCCAGTCTCAAAGTGCCCTCTCGGTTTGGGAGATACTTTACTGTCTCTCCCCCACCTTCTAACACTTTCTCATTTTGAATTCGGCCCTGGATGTTGTCCATCTGACAAAAAAGAATGTTTTGTTTTCTTACCATCTTTTTCACTAAGGCATAAGATTTTTCAAACTGCAGTCTCATTCCATTAGCAGGTCTGACAGAAAATAGAGTTATGTGTGCACACAGAAAGGATAAGTTTTATTCCACACAAACATGGTGTCATACTGGGTTATGGTTCATAAGTTTGAAAACCACTATTCAAAAGCACAGTGACTGCTCTCCTTTTGAAAATAAGTAACTGATAGTAACATTATTTTTTAAAAGGTCATTGCTATCACAAAGACAGTTTAAAAGGCTGGACTGTTAAGAAGAAAGTCCTCCCTCCTCCTTTAGCACGTTGGTCCAAATGATCATTAATAGGTCCAAATATCTTCAAGTCAAGAGACAGATAGCAAATCATAAGGGAGAGGGCAAGTACAGAGGGAAAAAACCTTTTTACTCATTCTAGGTATGGTGTTAGAATATATGCTAGGCACACATATAGATTTCCTCCTTTAATCCCCCCAATCCTGTAAGTATCATGATGTAGTAGCTACACTTCACAGTTCTGCATTTTAAGTGATGACCTAATGAAGGTCATTTTCTTGTAGTCACAGGACTGACAAGTTTGGTCATTACCACCGTGGACCAGCAGTGCCTGGTTTGGGTAGGACAGGGCCTACCTTTATGGTTATGGATAACCAGAAGGTACAATTTAGAACATCCTCCCATCTCCAGATTTTTCCATAAATAGCACTTAAAACAATAGCTGACTTGGCACAGAACTGGAACTCGATGAGAAAGAACAGCCAGTGACTTGCTGTAAAATCTAGGGAAAGCCGACTTCTCCATGGACCTCTATTTGTGTGTCTATAAAGTAAGTATAATTGCGTCAACTTCCTGATCACAGAACTTTGCAAGGTTTTGACAGCAAAGATTTTATGATTCATACCGTTAAAGGACACGGTCTAAGTAAGAAATCCCATCACCAGAAACTTCCTCAGAATTAAGGACAGAATTTTTTCCTGCTTTGTCGAAAATTATTTGACCATAGAGTTGAGGGTCCATATCTGGGCTCTCTACTCTGTTCCATTGGTCTGTGTGTCTATTTTGATGCCAGTACCATGCTGTCTTGGTGATCACAGCTTTGTAGTAAAGCTTGAAATCAGGTAATGAGATG